>JBBBDQ010030800.1:1405000-1447500 GCA_037127315.1 Ascarosepion bandense | reverse complement strand
CACACAAACACATATACATTAAAAAAAAAAAAAATTAAAATTAAAAAATTTTTTTTAAAAATATTAAAAAAATTATAGAAAAATTTAGAATTTAAAAATTAAAAATTAGAAGTTAAAATCCGCCCTATGGCGGCACTTGTTTATAAATTCCCTCCTAAAGTTCAAAAGTAAGTTCTGATGAGGATACTTCAAAATCAGAATCTTCTCCAATAAACACAGACGACACCTATCACGAAAACTTTTAGGAGTACAAGCTGAGCCTATTAATTTCCAGCTGATTATAGGGTCCTTCCCTTCCTCCTTCATTTCCCAGAACCTACGTGATAGTGCCGTCTGGAATCTGATATATATATATATATATATATATATATATATATATATATATATATATATATATATCAGCCTGTTCGTATCTATCTATCTATCTATCTATCTATATATATATATATATATATAGATAGTTAGATAGATTGTCATATATATATATAAATATATATATATATATATATATATATATATATATATATATCTCAGCCTGTTCGTATCTATCTATCTATCTCAGCCTGTTCCTATCTATCTATCTATCTATCTATCTCAGCCTCTTCGTATCTATCTATCTATCTATCTATCTATCTATCTATCTATCTCAGCCTGTTCGTATCTATCTATCTATATATCTATCTATCTATCTATCTATCTATCTATCTATCTCAGCCTGTTCGTATCTATCTATCTATCTATCTATCTATCTATCTATCTATCTATCTATCTATCTCAGCCTGTTCGTATCTATCTATCTATCTATCTATCTATCTATCTATCTATCTATCTATCTCAGTCTGTTCCTATCTATCTATCTATCTATCTATCTATCTATCTATCTCAGCCTGTTCGTATCTATCTATCTATCTATCTATCTATCTATCTATCTATCCATCTATCTAGGTGTTTTTCTACCTATTTATCTCTGCCTGTTCGTATCTATCTATCTACTAGCAGTATAGCCCTGCGTTGCTCGGTTGTAATGAAAGCTTTAAACCTAATCCATGGTCTTCAACTTCAGGCACTTGGCACGAAAGACTAAAAAGCAATAGTTGTTTCCAGTTAAAGCGAAACCGTAGACTGAAAGAAAAATGAATGGATGTAAGTCAAATTTTGATTTCCTGGTATCGATATCGAATAAGTTCTTTTTCGTTGTAAACTGAATTTTGAAGGCTAAATAAGTCCTCTGAGTAAATGGTATCATGGCTGAGACTAAGAACTACAATTATACCTACTTATAGAGCTAAACTCGAAGCAAAAACTAAAATAAAAGGGCTGTAAAAAATACAGACATACAGGCAGATAAACAGACACACACAAACATCTTGCCTTTTATATATGTTTATATTATCGATTTTCTGCACTCTTGTAAAAACTGAAACCTTGAAATTTCAGAATATCGTTTCTTATGTCTTTGTCTATGAGTGTAACAAATTTGATTAAAATCGGACCACTCCTTCTATAACCCGATTTTTTCGATTATCGATTTTCGAAATTTAGCGGGTGTAGCTCTACACAAAACCTAGCGAAGAACACTCGCAGGCGCTTATAGTACAACTGTGTAAAATTTCAAGAAAATCGGTTCAGCCGTTTCGGAGTCTATAGGTAACAGACGGAAACACACACACACACACACACACACACACAAAAATTCCATTAATAAATCTATCTATCTATCTATCTATCTAACTCTTTGCCTTGACACCTCAACGTAGTGTAATGTTTAGCAAGCTCGTCTGGCTAGAACGTGCTATAATTGAGAAGTGAGTTGGATGCTCACTGGGTACCCCATAATTTCTGCTTTGTGTCACATCTAAGCGGTACTTAGAAAATTTACTATTTAAGCCTTTTCACATCTATCTATCTATCTATCTATCTATCTATCTATCTATCTATCTATCTATCTATCTATCTCTTTCTTTGTTCATATCTATCTATCTATCTATCTATCTATCTATCTATCTCCTTCTGTTCATATATATCTATCTATCTATCTATCTATCTATCTATCTATCTATCTATCTATCTCATTCTGTTCATATCTATCTATCTATCTATCTATCTATCTCATTCTGTTCATATCTATCTATCTATTTATCTATCTATCTATCTATCTATCTCATTCTGTTCATATCGATCTGTCTATCTATCTATCTATCTATCTATCTATCTATCTATCTATCTATCTCATTCTGTTCATATCTATCTATCTATCTATCTATCTATCTATCTATCTATCTCATTCTGTTCATCTATCTATCTATCTATCTATCTATCTATCTATCTATCTCATTCTGTTCATATCTATCTATCTATCTATCTATCTATCTATCTATCTCATTCTGTTCATATCGATCTATCTATCTATCCATCTATCTATCTATCTATCTATCTCAGTCTGTTCATATCTATCTATCTATCTATCTATCTATCTATCTCATTCTGTTCATATCTATCTATCTATCTATCTATCTATCTATCTATCTATCTATCTATCTCATTCTGTTCATATCTATCTATCTATCTATCTATCTATCTATCTATCTATCTATCTCCTTCTGTTCATATCTATCTATCTATCTATCTATCTATCTATCTCAGTCTGTTCATATCTATCTATCTATCTATCTATCTATCTATCTATCTATCTATCTATCTATCTATCTCAGTCTATTGACTTATTTATCATCATATCTGTAACTCTCTGTGTATCTATTTCTCTGTTAATCTATATATTTATTTATATACAGAGTGATTTTCAATTTTCAATCTGAAGCAGTCCCCACTCAAGTTACTACTTCAGTATTTTGGAGTTCATCTTCATTTGATCTTTTAAGCTCTCACTGTGCAAACAGAGGGAGCGTATACACCTGACCTCAGCTTATATCCATTTGTTTTTTTTTACCCTCTTCACATCTTGTCATTTTTTAAAAACAAATATTTTTCTTTATAGCTGTAATTAATGTTCCGTTCTTTCAAACGCACGCACACAACGAACGCCCATAGCCCAGAGGTAGAACCGCCGGCTGACGCCAATTCGGTCGGGTTTCTATCCTGGGTTAGAACCAATCGGAGTCTAACCGTAATGATGAGCTGTGATACAACGAAACAGATCTGTCTGCGGGTGACTATATTTATATATGTCTGTGTTTGTAGTTTTCAATAGCTATTTATTTGTCGAACTATATATCTGTCTGTTAATTATATCTATATCTATTCATGTAATTATCTTTCTATCTACCAATTATTCATTATCTATCTATCTATATATATATATTTGCTTTAATCTGTTTATCTATTTGCTCGTTATATATTAGTCTATTTGTCTAATGGTAACATCCAAACCAACGAAGTCAGTATGGAAAACCCATTAGATTCTAATTTTGAAATGTTCGAAAATAATTTTATAAACAACTCATACACTAAGATGCGAAAATATATTATACCTAAAACCCGTTTTTGATATAAATATATAGCTAAAAACCAACAAATTTATCACTTATCTTTATAAAAAGTAAAAGTAAGTAAGAACTTTTTACTTCTTAACTATATATATATATATATATATATATATATATATATATATATATATATATATATATATATATATATATATATATATATATAATAATAGTCGATGTGCGTTGTGGTGCAGTGGATATCGACTCGGAATAACAAATCGGGTAAGCCGAATTCGAATTCTAGATGAATTCTTTGCATTTATGTATATATATATATATATATATATATATATATATATATCGGGACAGTTGTTTGTTTATTATCTTTTAATTTCAGTTTCTTCGTTGTCTTATTTTTTCAGTTTCATATGTAAAAATCTTTTTACTTATTTTCATATAAAAATTTCATGCTTTTCCTTCCTGGTTTCGTTTTTCTCTCTTTTTCTCCTTTCTATTTCTATTTTTCTTTTATTCTTTCTTTCTTTCTTTTTTTTTTTTAATTATATCACCCCAAGCAAGGCGAAAACGCCACTGATGCGCAGGGGGCTACGTAGGAGTGAAAAAGATTGGAAAAGAGAAAGCCGGAAACCACATCCTAAGCAGGAAACAAGGGATGAGCCTCTTTACCTGTTCAATAGACGTGGGTGGAGTGTGAACCGGGTGATAGTTTAGTCTATCTACTCCAATTGAAATAAAAAATAAAAAATAAAAATAAAAGAGTGAAAATATTGGAAAAGAGAAAAACCGGAAACCACAACCTAAACAGGAAACAAGGGATGAGCCTCTTCAATTGTTTGCAATTTCCTTTTTATGTGTTTTTTTATTTATTTTGTTTCCATTTTCTTTCATTTCTTTATTGTTTCGGTCATTTTTATTTCGTTTTTAATAGCCTTTCCTTCGGCATTTTTTGTTTTTGTTTTAGCTTCTTCCGTTAGCCTTTCTTTCTTTATTCGTTTTCATTTTCTTTCAACTTAGACTTTCTTCCTTCATTTTCATTCGCATTTCCGTTAGCTTTTTTTATTTCTCCATTTTTATTTCTTACTAGCTTTTTTCCGTTTGCCTTTTCTTCTTTATTTTTATTTGCTTTTAGTTTGGTCCGTTAGAATTTCTTTCTTTTATTTTCATTCGCTTTTTTAGCCTTTCTTTTTCCTTGTGGTGCATTGGATATCGGTTCGGAACGAGAAATCGGTGAGCCGAGTTCGAATTCCAGCTGAAATCATTGCATTCACTTACGCGCAAATACCCTTGGGAAAGGTATTAATCCGTCTATTCCTTCCAGTTATGGGTTAAATAACAGGACAGATTGGGTTCTATAGCCTTGGTCGGCAACCAGTCTACCGCAGAAAGCAATGGCAACCTACTGCGGGATAATCTTCTGCCCAGTCAGTCATGTCTCTTTCGAGACATGATCGCCCAAGTGTGTTTCACCTATGGCACTTAACTGACTGACTGAATATAATATTTGGAATAATGATTAAGGCTTATATTGGTCATAAAGTGGGGGATCAGTTTATTACTTCATAACAAAAGGAAACCGATTCCCACTAATTACTACATAATAATATAATAGATTTTTTTCCCTTTACCTATGAGTCAAATGACAGGACAGATTGGGTTCTATAGCCTTGGCTGGCAACCAGTCTACCGCAGAAAGCAATGGCAACCTACTGCGGGATAATCTTCTGCCCAGTTAGTCATGTCTCTTTGGAGACATGATCGCCCAAGCGTGTATCACGTATGGCACTTAACTGACTGACTGATTTTCTTTGAGATAATTTTTCTGTTAGCCTTTTTTCTGCATTTTTATTTGCTTTTAGCATTATTCTTTTAGGCTTCTTTTTTTTTTTTAATTGCTGTTAGCTAATTCCGTTAGCCTTTCTCTCTTCATTTTTTATTTTTGCTTTTAGATTGTTCCTTTCGTTTTTTTTTCGTTTTTTTTTCATTTTTATTTGCTTCTAATTTCTTCCGATAGCCTTTCTTCATCCATTTTTATTCCCTTTTATTATTTTTTATTTTTATTATTTTTTTTATTATTAGTTTTTTATTTTTTATTTTTTATTATGTTTTATTTTTTATTATGTTTTATTTTTTATTTTTTTATTTTTTATTATTTTTTATTTTTTATTATTTTTTATTTATTATTATTTTTTATTTATAATTATTTTTTATTTTTTTATCTTTTATTAATTTTTTATTTTTTATTATTTTTTTTATTTATTATTATTTGTTTGTTTTATTTTTTATTATTATTTTTATTTTTTATTTTTTTATTTTTTATTTTATTATTTATTATTAATTTTTTTTTTATTTATTATTATTTTTTTATTTATAATTATTTTTTATTTTTTTATCTTTTATTAATTTTTTATTTTTCATTATTTTTTTATTTATTATTATTTGTTTATGTTTTATTTTTTATTATTTTTTTATTTTTTTTTTTTTTATTTATTTTTATTATTTATTATTATTTTTTTTTTTTTTTTTTATTATTTTTTTTTTTTTTTTAATTATTTTTTTATTTATTATTTATTATTTTATTATTTCATTTTTATTCGCTTTCATTTTGTTCAGTTGACTTTCCTTTTTTCATATTTATTTTCTTTCAGATTGTTTCGTTCGCCTTTTTTCTTCATTTTAATTTCCTTTTAGCATTTTTCCGTTTGCCTTTCTATCTCGGCTTACGGCCACATCACGTTGAATACACCGGTTCTCGCTCGATTACCGAAGTTAAGCAACGTTGAGTCAGGTCAGTACTTAGATGGGTGACCGCTTGAGAATACCAGGTGCTGTAAGCGTTTAGTGACGGATGTGCATTGTTGTGCAGTGAATATCGATTCGGAAAGAGAAATCGGTGAGCCGAGTTCGAATTCCAGTTGAATTCCTTGCATTCACTTATGCACAAATACCATTGGGAAAGGTATTAATCCGTCCTTCCCTCTAGTTAGGGGTTAAATAATAGGACAGATTGGGTTCTATAGCCTTGGCTGGCAACCAGTCTACCGCAGAAATCAATGGTAACCTCCTGTGGGATAATCTTCTGTCCAGTCGGTCATGTCTCTTTCTAGACATGATCGCCCAAAGCGTGTATCACGTATGGCACTTAACTGATATATAATAGCCAATACTCGGAAAGATATGAAAAAGACTTAGGGATCCTGCCCTTAAAAACAAATCCCAATGAATTGGAGTAGATAGACTAAACTATCGCCCGGTTCACACTCCACCCACGTCTATTGTACAGGTGTAGAGGCTCATCCCTTGTTACCTGTTTAGGATGTGGTTTCCGGCTTTCTCTTTTCCAAATCTTTTCACTCTTGCGTAGCCCCCTGCACATCAGTGGCGTTACCGCCTTGCTCGGGGTGATATGATTAAAAAAAAAAAAATCTTGATATTCGAAAAGAAAGAAGTGTTATTAGACAAAAAGACCTATATAAAAACAACAATTTATTGTTGAAAGAAAAAGGTATTACCAGTCATAAATGAATAAAAATTTAGTTGGCAATAAATTTCATGCCAAGATTAATATGCAATAAAAACAAAACAACCATCTAGCCTTTCTTTCTTCATTTTTTTGTTGTTGTTGTTGCCTTTAGCTGTAATCTGTTTGATTTGAAATTTCTTTAATCTTTGTTTCATTAGCTTTCAGGATAATTCCGTTTTAGCCTCTCTCTTTCTCATTCTTTCACTCACCATTCCAGTATTTCCTTCTCCCTTATATCCTCTTTCTCATTTCACTACCACCTCTATCATTCTCATACTTTCTCATTCTATCACTTTAGTTTCCTGTTTTTAAATCTCCCTTGAAAGTCGGTTCTCTGTGCAGTGCCTGGAGGTTTTTCGTCTGAATCTATCCTGCACATATATAAGTCTACCATCCGCCCATGTATTGAATACTGCTGCCATATCTGGTCGGGTGCCCCTGCTACACTCCTCGGGCGTCTCGACAAGGTACAACGGAGAGTCTGTAATGTGATCGATACCGACTTGGGAGACCGCCTGCAGCCTCTCTCCCACCGGCGCGACGTGGCTTCTCTGTGTCTCTTCTATAAATATTTTCACGGCTTCTGCTCCGATGAACTTAGATCACTGGTGCCCCCTATGTACGAATTTGCACGAGATACTAGATTAGCAACTAGGTCCCACCCTTTTACAGTGAAACCAATAAAATGCAACCGCAATTTCTACTCCAACAGTTTCCTTTCTCGCGCTTCCCGACTGTGGAATTCCCTTCCACATGATTGCTTCCCCGACGGCTACAATCTCCAGGAGTTTAAATATAAGGTCAATAGACACCTCCTAACACACTAACTCGCATCCATTCTTTCAAACACTCTTCCCATCCACCCAACCCCCAGCCTCCGTTTCCTTACCCATCTATCACCCTCCTTTTTTACATTTCCTATATCCAACCACTCTTTCTCTTTACCTTCCTCTATGTAGCCCCATGCGCAATAGTGGCAGTGGAATGCCTTGCTTGGGGTGAAATGATTAAAAAAAAAATATATTCTCTATCTTTTTTTTTTTTTTTTTTTTTTACATAGGGGAAAGTGATGAAAAAGAGTTGTTAGGGTGTTACATAGGGGAAAGTGATAGGAAATGTCAGAAGGAGGGTGATAGACGGGTAAGGATACGGAGGCTGGGGGTTGGGTGGATGGGAAGAGTGTTTGAAAGAATGGAGGCGAGTTAGTGTGTTAGGAGGTGTCTATTGACCTTACATTTAAATTCCTGGAGATTGCAGCCGTCGGGGAAGCAATCATGTGGAAGGGAATTCCACAGACGGGAAGTGCGAGAAAAGAAGCAGTTAGAGTAGCTGTTGCCTCTCTCTCTCTCTCTCTCTCTCTCTTTCTCACTCTCTCTCTCTCTCTTTATTATATTTCTCTCACTTTGCTCACACTTTCTCATACAGCCACATTCTTTTCAAGTTTTTACATCTCTCTTATATTCTCTCCATATCCCTCTCCCCCTCTCTCTTTCTGCATCAGTCTTTCCCTCTATTTCTCTATATTCTATGGTTCTGGGTATGACGATAAACTGCATCCGGCAGATTGGGAGGTTGTGAGGATCATGAAACCACCTTTTTAATTGCTGTTGTTCCCAGGTCCACCCTGATCCAGAGTGGTAGCATCTTTTAGGGTCCCACTCATGGGTAAATAGTTAACCCTCTAAACTGGGATCAAAACACCATGAAAGTATAAAAATAGTCTTTTATAAAAAAAATAGTATACATTTTTTGACAAGCTCTAAATGAACACTAGAGCTTTGAGAATAGTCAGTCAGTAAAGTGCCATACGTGATACACGCTTGGGCGATCATGTCTCGAAAGAGACATGACTGATTGGGCAGAAGATTATCCCGCAGTAGGTTGCCATTGCTTTCTGCGGTAGACTGGTTGCCGACCAAGGCTTTAAAACCCAATCTGTCCTGTTATTTGACTCATAGCTAGAAAGGGAAGATATGCATTATATTATTATGCAGTAATAAGTGGGGGATCAGTTTATTACTTCATAACAATATAAAACCGATCCCCCACTTAATGCCCAGTATAAGCCTTAATCATATGTTCAACTATTATATTCAGTCAGTCAGTTAAGTGTCATACGTGATACACGCTTGGGCGATCATGTCTCGAAAGAGACATGACTGACTGGGCAGAAGATTATCCCGCAGTAGGTTGCCATTGCTTTCTGCGGTAGACTGGTTGCCGACCAAGGCTACAGAACCCAATCTGTCCTGTTATTTAACCCATAACTGGAAGGAAGAGACGGATTAATACCTTTCCCAAGGGTATTTGCGCGTAAGTGAATGCAATGAATTTAGTTAGAATTCGAGCTCGGCTTCCCGATTTCTCGTTCCGAACAGATATCCAATGCACCACAACGCACATCCTTGAGAATAGAACAAAACCTATAGAATTCTTAATGAACCAGATCTTTCATATTCAGCCTAAATTATTTTAAAAACCACGGGACCTGACCTTCTTACACATAATTTATGAAGTGGATAATAAATGATATTATCTGGGACTGATGTATTTATATCTGGGTCAGCAGTGAAAGCTAAATGTGGTCGCTTCATATTATCCGGAAATAATAGAAAAAGAAACCTTAAATAAACAAATAGCGCGTTTCCTGAATGCGAAAACGCTACAAGTGGTAAGTCGTTCTCTATAATTAGCTAGGCGTATTTTGGGAAGATATTTGAGGATTTAGTAGCTGAAGAAATTGATCTATTTGCGTAAGCACAAAAACGAGGGTCGTTCAAAAAAGTTTTAAGACTCACCCAGAGAGAAGTCATACATGAAGATTATGGTTGTGTCAACACACCACCACTGATAAAACTAGAAAAACTTATTTTGCATTTCTGTCATGATTTTTGCGCAGGTGAGACCCTCGTCTAGGTGAGAGGTTGCCGACAAAAACATGGACAAAGCAGAGGCTCGATCAGTTAAAAATTATCTACAAAAGAAATCTAGACACCCAAGGAAATCCATGAGAACATGGCAGAGACATTTGCTGAAGACCTCACTTCCTGTGCAAATGTAAAGAAGGGGACTTAAGACTTACAGGATTTCTTTCTTTCTTTCTTTCTTTCTCAGTCCCTTCATATCTATCTATCTATCTATCTATCTATCTATCTATCTATCTATCTATCTATCTATCTCAGTCTGTCCATATCTATCTATCTATCTATCTATCTATCTATCTAGCTATCTATCTCAGGCTGTTCATATCTATCTATCTATCGATCTATCTATCTATCTATCTATCTATCTATCTATCTATCTATCTATCTATCTCAGTCTGTTCATATCTATCTATCTATCTATCTATCTATCTATCTCAGGCTGTTCATATCTATCTATCTATCTAGCTAGCTAGCTATCTATCTATCTATCTATCTATCTATCTATCTATCTATCTATCTATCTCAGTCTGTTCTATCTATCTATCTATCTATCTATCTATCTATCTATCTATCTATCTCAGGCTGTTCATATCTATCTATCTATCTATCTATCTATCTATCTATCTATCTATCTATCTATCTCAGTCTGTTCATATCGATCGATCTATCTATCTATCTATCTATCTATCTATCTATCTATCTATCTATCTATCTATCTCATCTCAGTCTGTTCATATCTATCTATCTATCTATCTATCTATCTATCTATCTACCTATCTATCTCAGTCTGTTCATATCATCTATCTATCTATCTATCTATCTATCTATCTATCTATCTATCTCAGTCTGTTCATATCTATCTATCTATCTATCTATCTATCTATCTATCTATCTATCTATCTATCTATCTATCTCAGTCCCTTCATCTATCTATCTATCTATCTATCTATCTATCTATCTATCTATCTTTTTTTTTTTAATCATCTCACCCCAAGCAAGGCATTACACTGCCACTATTGCGCATGGGGCTATATAGGGGAAGGTTTAAGAGAAGGAGTGGTTAGACATAGGGAATGTCAGGAGGAAGGTGAATGATGAGTAAGGATACCGAGGATGAGGGTTGGGCAGATGGGAAGAGTGTTTGATAGAATGGGAGCGGGTTAGTGTGTTAGGAGGTGTCTATTGACCTTATATTTAAACTCCTGGAGATTGTAGCCGTCGGGGAAGCAATCGTGTGGAAGAGAATTCCACAGTCGGGAAGTGCGAGGAAAGAAACTGTTGGAGTAGAAGTTGCGGTTGCATTTTATCGGTTCCACTGTAAAAGGGTGGGACCTAGTTGCTAATCTAGTATCTCGTGCAAATTCATATTTAGGGGGCACCAGTGATCTAAGTTCATCGGAGCAGAAGCCGTGAAAGTATTTATAGAAGAGACACAGGGAAGCCACGTCTCGCCGGTGGGAGAGACACTGCAGGCGGTCTGCCAAGTCGGTATCTATCACATTACAGACCCTCCTCTGAACCTTATCGAGAAGCCCGAGGAGAACAGCAGGGGCACCCGACCAGATATGGCAGCAGTATTCAATGCACGGGCGGATGGTAGATTTATATATGTGCAGGATAGATTTAGACCGAAAAAAACTTCCGGGGCCTACACAGAGAACCGATTTTCATAGCAGCGGATTTAGCAATGGATTCGATATAGTCATTCCATTTGAGGTCCGCTGAAAGTGTGAGACCAAGGAGGCGTAGTGTTTTACTCTGGGAGGCAAGCCTGGTCCATGCTAATAGGAGGTAGGTGAGATTGTCGATGATGGTTAATTGAGAGTAGCTTCGTTTTAGAAGCATTAAAATTTACTAGATATTTCTTATCCCAGTCCAATATGGATTGGAGGTCTTTTTCAATCTCGGCTGCGGGGTTAGCTTTGACGCCTACACCAGATTTTTGTAGGAGGCGAGAGTAAACTGTGGTGTCATCGGCGTACAATCCTACTTGGGTTCTTATGGAATCAGGGAATCTATTTATTAGAAGTTCTAATCTTTTTATTTTTTTGCATCTTTAATTTTGTCCATTACTAGTCACATTGCCTTTTATCAATATGATGATTATGTTATTCTTCTGTAGGGTTTTGATTGCCAGCCTCTCCAGTTTTATGGTATTAGATTTGTGCGACTTGGCTTCAGGCATTATCTGTCTCACTTTCCATTTGATTTGGGTGGCTTGGCTTTAACGAGTACCTGTCTCACTTTCCATTTGATTTGGGTGGCTTGGCTTTAGCCAATATGTGTCTCACTTTCCATTTGATTTGGGTGGCTTGGCTTTAACGAGTACCTGTCTCACTTTCCATTTGATTTGGGTGGCTTGGCTTCAACCAGCATCTGTCTCACATGCCATTTAATTTTGGTGGCTTAGCTTCAGCCAGTATCTGTCTCACTTTCCGTTTGATTTGGGTGGCTTGGCTTTAGCCAGTATCTGTCTCATTTGCCATTTAATTTTGGTGGCTTAACTATAGCCAGTATCTGTCTCACTTTCCATTTGATTTGGGTGGCTTGGCTTTGGCCAGCATCTGTCTCACTTGCTATTTAATTTTGGTGGCTTAGCGTTAGCCAGTAGCTGTCTCACTTTCCATTTGATTTGGGTGGCTTGGTTTTAGCCAGCATCTGTCTCACTTGCCATTTAATTTTGGTGGCTTAGCTTTAGACAGTATCTGTCACATTTTCCATTTAATTTTGGGGGCTTGGATTTAGCCAGCATCTGACTCACTTGCCATTTAATTTTGGTGGCTTAGCTTCAGCCAGTGTCTGTCTCACTTTCCATTTGATTTGGGTAGCTTGGCTTTAGCCAGCATCTGTCTCACTTGCCATTTGATTTGGGTGGCTTGGCTTTAGCCAGCATCTGACTCACTTCCCAGTTAATTTTGGTGGCTTAGCTTCAGCCAGTATCTGTCTCCCTTTCCATTTGATTTGGGTTGCTTGGCTTTAGCCAGTATCTGTCTCACTTGCCATTTAATTTTAGTGGCTTGGGTTTAGCCAATATCTCTCTCACTTTCCATTTGATTTGGGTGGCTTGGCTTTAACCAGCATCTGTCTTACTTGCCATTTAATTTTGGTGGCTTAACTTCATCCAGTGTCTGTCTCACTTGCCATTTAATTTTGGTGGCTTAGCTTCATCCAGTATTTGTCTCACTTTCCATTTGATTTGTGTGGCTTGGCTTTAGACAGCATATGTCTCACTTTCCATTTAATTTTGGTGGCTTGGATTTAGCCAGCATCTGTCTCACTTGCCGGTTAATTTTGGTGGCTTAGCTTTAGCCAGTATCTGTCTCACTTTCCATTTGATTTGGGTGGTGTGGCTTTAGCCAGCATCTGTCTCACTAGGCATTTAATTTTGGTGGCTTAGCGTTGCCCAGCATCTGTCTCACTTTACATTTGATTTGGGTGGCCTTAGTTTTAGACAGTATCTGTCTCACTTACCATTTAATTTTGGTGGCTTAGCTATAGCCAGTATTTGTCTCACTTTCCATTTGTTTTGGGTGGCTTCGCTTTAGCCAGCATCTGTCTCATTTGCCATTTGATTTGGGTTGCTTGGCTTTAGCCAGTATCTGTCTCACTTGCCATTTAATTTTGATGGCTTGGGTTTAGCCAATATCTCCCTAACTTTACATTTGATTTGGGTGGTTTAGCTTTTGCCAGCAGCTGTCGCACTTGCCATTTAATTTTGGTGGCTTAGCTTCAGCCAGTGTCTCTATCACTTTCCATTTGATACGTTTTGGCTTGGCTTTGGCCAGCATCTGACTCACTTGCCATTTAATTTTGTTGGCTTAGCTTCAACCAGTATTTGTCTCACTTTCCATTTGATTTGGGTGGCTTGGCTTTAGCCAGCATGTGTCTCACTTGCCATTTAATTTTGGTGGCTTAGTTTTAGCCAGTATCTGTCTCAATTTCCATATGATTTGGGTGGGTTGGCCTTAGCAGGATCTGTCTCACTTGCCATTTAATTTTGGTGGCTTTGCTATAGCCGGTATCTGTCTCACTTTGCATTTGATTTGGGTGGCTTGGCTTTAGCCATTATCTGTCTCACTTTCCATTTGATTTGAATGGCTTGGTTTTAGCCAGTATCTGTCTCACATTCTCATCCAATTGAGCCTGGTGTATGTTCAAGGCTATTCCCTTAATTCAGGCTATGTTTTCCAAGTATGGTTGGTTGTTTTGCTTTTATGGCATATCAACACCTCGGCGGGTCATTTAATGCCAACTGAACTTTATTTATTTATTGCTGTTAATACCTTTTTCTTTCAGGAATTTATTGTTGTTTTTTTTTAATATATATATATATTTTAATATATAATTTTGTGTCTAGTAATACTTTTTTCTTTTCGAATACCAAGATTCATTGAGATTTATTTTTAAGGGCAGGGTCCCTAAGTCCTATCCATGTTATTTAGCCCATAACTGGAGGGAAGTAATGGATTAATACCTTTCCCAAGGGTACCAGTGCTTTATTGAATGCAGGGTTTCAACTGGAATTCGAACACGGCTCACCGATTTCTCATTTATATGTTTATTATGAGCGGCTTGATTATTTATCAATATATGAGAAGCCACCAATTGATCTAGTGCGTCTTAGACCACTCGACCAAGAATCATTATATATATATATATATATATATATATATATATATATATATATATATATAAGTAGATATTCCGTTTTAAATCAAACCGTATATTTATATGTTTATTATTAGCGGCTTGATTATTTATCAATATAGGAGAAGCCACCAATTGATCTAGTGCGTCTTAGACCACTCGACCAAGAATGATTCTTATGTGGAAAGGGTTCGCGGGTTCGAATCCTGCCGATTGACACATCTTTTCGTAACAAAATTTATCGTAAATATTCAGGCCGGTAGAAATAAATATTTAAATATACTGTTCGATTAAAAACAGAATAGCTACTCAAACACGAGTAACTTTGAATTTGAATTTGAGTTTTGTTTAACGGCATATTAACCTCTGTGGGTTATTTAATGTAAAAAAGGTGGGGTTTTAAAGTGTTTTTTAATGTTCAGTTATAGTGAGAATACTGATTTCGTCAGATTTTAATAAAAAAATTTGTTTTTAACTTTTTTTATTTTAGAAATCTGAAAATGTCTTCTAGTTTTGTATTCAAAAATGTTTTGCTGAGAATAATTTTTTCCTTCAAAAATGTATATTTTTCTATAAAATTCTATCTTTATGTATAAATTTCTATAAAAGTCTATTTTTATATTTTCATAGTGTTTTGACCCCAGTTTGGGGTTTAACTATTTGCCCATAGCTGGGACCCGAACAGGTGTTACCACTCCGAGTCAGAGTGGACCTCAGAACAACAGCAATTAAGAGGTGGTTCCATGCTCCTCACAACCCCCCCCCCAATCAGAGGCCTTGCTGCCGGATACAGTTTATCGTCATGCCCAGGACCCACACGAGTAACGATTAAAAATAATTTTCAGATAAATATATATATATATATATATATATATATATATATATATATATATAAGTTATTTTAAAAAAAGATATAATAACCATGAGTCTACATTCAAGTTGGAAAACCATAAAAATTAAACCAAACTAGCTAAACACGTGCGGAAATTAAAACAAAAAAATGGGAAAAACCCTGATATAACGAGGAGTCTAATTACAAACGCCAAACCTTAAAACGCCAAGAAGAAAAGTTGGCCATAATATTGTTTCCCGAACAAAAGAAATACTAAACGAAAGATTAGAAATAATGTCCAGATGTCATCGGAACTTACATCCTGCATAAAAAAAAAGTCTAAGATCCTTAAGTAACCCCGCCCAATTTTTGAAAATTTTTGGTTGTTAAAAATTTCCAGTCGCGCGTTCGTAAAACAACTCTTTTGTACTTTAGAAAAACTCTGGAAAATCAGTTATTATAAATCTCCTGAAGATACCGAAAGGTTGAAACCTAGGTTGCGGATATAACTCGTTTCCAAATAAAAAAAAATCAAAAGCTCTACAGTATATATGTATTGAGCAGTTTGTAATACAGTTGTGTACTGGTCTAATTCAATTATGATCAAAAAACTAACTAACAATAATTATTATAATTATATTATAATTATTGCACACCCTGATTGAGCACTCTGGAAGAATGGGAGACTTTGAAAAACAGTAGCTACTCTGACATGTACGCATCGCTCATTCAATAATGAATTAGAGTACTACAGCTATTGGGCGTTTATAATGAGAATAGTCTGCCTTCTTCTTCCGAGCGCCCAATGCCCAGAGGTAGAATCGCCGACTGACGCCAATTCGGTCGGGTTTCAATCCTGGGTAAAAAGCAATCGGAGTCTAACCGTACTGATGAGCTGTGATACAGCGAAACAGATCTGTCTGCGGATGACTATATATGCACTGCCGATCAAAAATTTAAGACCACTTAAAAATCTTTAAAAAGAATTTTTTTTTTTTATGGATAGATTTTAAACTCCTCCCACTTAAGTTAACCAATACTACAATCTAAAAGGTTATGGAAACAAAAAGCTACATTCCAAACATTTTATTTAGAAATTTACATTTTTATAAAATGAGGCGATTTACGCATGATCAAAATTATAAGACCAGAGGTATAAATTGTTAGATCTATGGCAATTCCAATGTTTTTTGTTCAGTTAAAGATTAGCAATAACTGCGTAAAGGTGTTACCATACCTAAAGCAGGCAAACTTACCAAAGTTGAGCGTTCTCAAATTCTAGAATTCCATAAGCAAGGTTTGTCACAGCGGGCAATCGCAGCTAAGGTAAATCGCAGTAAAACTGTGATTTGCAACTTTCTAAAGAACAGTGAGAATTATGGAAAAGCAAAATCCTCTGGTGGGCCCCAAAAAATTTCTCCTGCATTGAGTAGGAGAATAAGACGGGTTGTTATGAAAGACAGGGGACTTTCTTCTAGTCAAATTAAGGCAGTCACAGATGCTGATTGCAGTCCCGTAACCATCAGACGACACTTAAGACAAAAAGGCATGGTAAATAAAAAGCGTAAACAAATTCCTCGGCTGCTTCCACGTCACAAGTTGGACAACTTAAAGTTTGGTCGTGAATACCAAACATGGGACATTGAGAAGTGAAAGAAAGTTCTGTTTTCTAATGAGAAAAAATTCAATCTCGATGGTCCTGATGGCTTCCAACGATATTGGCATAACAAAAACATGCCTCCTGAAATTTTCTCCACACATCATAGTGGTGGAGGGTCCCTAATGGTATGGGATGTCTTTTCTTACAGAGGGATGATGGAGCTCCAGGTGATGCAGGGTCGTCAGAGAGCGGCTGGTTGTGTTAACATGCTGCAAAAAGCATCTTTGATGACGGAGGGCCATCGTTTGTGTGGGGATGGATGGTTATTCCAACAGGATAATGCTGCAATCCATGCTGCAAGACGGACCTTGACCTTTCTACAAGAAAATGGGGTCCATCTCTTGGGACATCCTGCATGCTCACTGGACATGAACCCATTTGAAAATGTTTGGGGATGGATGACAAGATATGTTTATCGAAATGGCAAACAATATTCAACAAAAAATGAACTTCGTGAAGCCATTTCAGAAGCTGGAGAAACAGCCCCCGCACCTTAATGGAAACGCTTATTTCTAGCATGCCCAACCGAATTTTTGAAGTCATCAAAAGCAGTGGAGGTAGACTTCATTATTAAATTTGGTTGTTAAATATTTTCATACACTTTTTGTACAATTTCGTAGAATTTTTGTCTCTGGTCTTATAATTTTGATCATGTGTAAATCGCCTCATTTTATAAAAATGTAAATTTCTAAATAAAATATTTTGAATGTAGCTTTTTGTTTCCATAAACTTTTAGAATGTAGTATTGGTAACCTTAAGTGGGAGGAGTTTAAAATCTATCTGTACAAAAAAGATTTCTTTTTAAAGATTTTTAAGTGGTCTTAGATTTTTGATCGGGAGTATATATATATATAAAATACCTAGCGAGCAAGACAACCTATCTAGGTTTCACCTAAACGGATCGCCAGGAAAATCCAACAGGAGTTCTATGCTCCTCACAACCTCCCAATCAGAGGCCTTGCTGCCGGATGCGGTTTACCGTCATGCCCAGGACCAGCGATGTTAGGGGAAGGCTTGTTTTTAACTGTCTTACCTTAAACTTAGCTCGTCACAATTAGTGACCGAAAAATAATACAGTATTCCTTCCACAAAAACAAAAAGCATTCTTATTACAAGCACTCTGATAACACAGAATCTTTGTTTATTTTCCAAGCGCCGCTTATGTGAGGCACAAGGAGGAATGTATGGGGCACTCAGTGAGGTTAGAAGTTTCAATTCAGGTGTAATAGATTACAGTGAAACAAGTTTGTTAACCATTACACCACGTTGAGGTGCCAAAAACGTGGAATCTCTATGAAGATATAACAAGTCATTATATATACAGCATCTTATCTGTTGAATGGTGGTGGGGGTTATAAAAGACAATAATTTAGAAATTTAACATCAATATAACATCAATATAACGTATAACTATTAACAAGAAAGACGTAAAATAAAGGAACATAGAAGGATTACCATGAAAGTATTTTATTTCGCCGTCATCGTCTTGCGGCCATTGGCCGAGATAGAACTCACTACACCCCTCCAGTATTCCCAGTGCATTTGGAACCCTGGCGCAGTTCATATCGAAATTCATAATCTTGTCAAATAGCTGAATACTTGATGCTTCGCCAGGGCTACCAAGAGCGTTTTTATTGTGACATCAACACTAGACGGGTTACCTCCAGGCACCATCCTGTTATTTAACCCATAACTGTTTTTTAAGGGCAGGATCCCTAAGTCTTTTTCATATCTTTCCGAGTATTGACTATTATATATCAGTTAAGTGCCATACGTGATACACGCTTTGGGCGATCATGTCTAGAAAGAGACATGACAGAAGATTATCCCACGGTAGGTTACCATTGATTTCTGCAGTAGATTGGTTGCCAGCCAAGGTTATAGAACCCAATCTGTCCTATTATTTAACCCCTAACTAGAGGGAAGAGACGGATTAATATTTTTCCCAATGGTATCTGTGCATAAGTGAATGCAAGAAATTCAACTGGAATTCGAACTCGGCTCACCGATTTCTCTTTCCGAGCCGATATTCACTGCACCAAAACGCACACCCGTCACTAAACGCTTACAGCACCTGGTATTCTCAAGCGGTCACCCATCTAAGTACTGACTAGGCTCAACGTTGCTTAACTTCGGTGATCGAACGAGAACCGGTGTATTCAACGTGATATGCCGTAAGCATATCACGTTGAACACAAGTATTTTATTTACCCTGCTTTCCTACTGGAGCGAGATGACACATGGTCGGTTTTTAAAGAGAGGGCACGCGAGGGCTGACACTCGCGCAACTGGTCAAAGATTACCAGCCCCCTCCGGCGCGGTAGATGGTCACAGCATGCCTAAGCCTGTCGTAATTGGTCTCATACACCAGCCACAAAGCACAATTAAGTTGTGTAGCAGTAGGAACGGTTAGTCATGTCTGGTACAAGGTCAATTCACAAACGCAGCCGACCTTCCCCACAACTTAGAATTATGAGAAAGTTTTCAGAAGAATAAAAGTATACCTTCTGTATGTCTGAATGGGAATCTATTAATAGAACAGAATAACATGAATTGGGAGAAGTTAAACGTTCAGTGAGAAACAGTATTAAGAAGTTAAGGGTATCAAGAGTTTGTGGTAGTAACTTGTGTGTATGTATGTATGTATGTATGTATGTATGTATGTATGAGCGTTATCGTTGGATAGGAGTGTCTTTGAAGTAATCGTTCCGTCTTAAAGGGTTCCATTCGTTTATCAAGTATAAGAAAAGGCAGATGGGTGAATCGTGAGGATAAAGAGGTGAGAGAGAAAGATAGAGATGATAATAATGATCGCTTGACGTCTGTCAAGAGACGGGTAAATACACTCGTCTTCTTTTCTCTGGTGAGAGGCGAACTTGCCCGTCTTTTATTTTGTTTGTGGGGCTTGAAATGGTAATTTGGGAATCCACTCCCGGATGTGATTCGGGCCTTTCCATTGGACGACGAACAAACTTAATGTCGGCTCGCGAAAAGTACCGTAAAAGAATTTGTTTCTGATTATTGAAGATTATTTGAATTTTGTTTTTAAGATGTTTCCTAGTTTGCTGTTGGCCGAAAAACATTTCGTATCGAGGTGTGAAATTTCACGAGTTTTGTTTTGGATTTGCTCTTGCATGTGTCCTAAGCAGAGTTAGTAAATTCGAGTTTTTTTTATTTTTTTATTTTTAACAAAATTAATGACTTAGTGCTTAGCATTTGAATTTTTAAATCTAGATCTTGTTTTGTTCATTACAGTTGAAAACGCGCCAGGAGCAGAGATTCCAAGGCAGAATCAGTAATATTGCAGATTCTTCTTTTATCAGCAGGTTCTTTTCATCCAACATATTTTTTTTTTTTTTTTTTTTTTTTTTTTTTTTTACAGATGGTTAAATTTTCTAGGACACGTAAATGAGAAAATGCAGCGTGGAAAATTTGAGACACCCAGGACATATTAAAAGCAAGTGAAACAGAAGCGAACAAGATAGATTCCTCGACAATGAACAAGAAATCATAGTGTGAAGTCAATCAATATCTCGAGCTATAAGAAAAAACAATGAAGTTGTGAGAGGCCATGGTCAACCCCATCTTGAAGGGAGGTGACGCAGAAAATGAAATAAAAGTTAGATCCTGACAACAAACAGTTGATCTGGTTGAAAGTTGAAAGTTTTGATCTATCTATCTATCTATCTATCTCATTTTTTCTATATCTATCTATCTATCTATCTATCTATCTATCTATCTATCTATCTATCTATTTCTATTTTTTCTTTTTTATATCTATCTATCTATCTATCTATCTATCTATCTATCTATCTATCTCAGTCCCACCGTATCTATCTATCTATCTATCTATCTATCTATCTATCTATCTATCTATCTATCTATCTCAGTCCCACCGTATCTATCTATCTATCTATCTATCTATCTATCTATCTATCTATCTATCTATCTATCTATCTATCTCAGTCCCTCCGTATCTATCTATCTATCTATCTATCTATCTATCTATCTATCTATCTATCTATCTATCTCATTTTTTCTATATCTATCTATCTATCTATCTATCTATCTATCTATCTATCTATCTATCTATCTCATTTTTTCTATATCTATCTATCTATCTATCTATCTATCTATCTATCTATCTATCTCATTTTTTCTATATCTATCTATCTATCTATCTATCTATCTCATTTTTTCTATATCTATCTATCTATCTATCTATCTATCTATCTATCTATCTGTTGTGGAGTAGTTTTCGCACTAAAGTTTATAATCGTGCTATGTCGGTAAGTAATCGACTTAACGCACCCAAAATGTTAGGAACTTAGTAATCTTCCACTGTAAGCTAACTGCCAACTAATATCAACTGCCTAACAGTTCTACTGAACTCCAATAGAACTCTAAAGAACTCTCTAGAATTTCTAAGAACTTCCCAAGAACTTTCCAAGACCTTCTCCCGTTAACTTCCTGTTAACTCTTATTAATATAGGAGGGAGAGTCCATTATCTGAGGAATAGGGGTGTTTCACCATAACACTATCTATCTATCTATCTATCTATCTATCTATCTATCTATCTATCTATCTATCTCACTCTATTCATATCTATCTATATCAATCTCTTTATGCCTCACTCTGTCTCGTTTTTTGTTTATACACCTATCTACCTCACTCCGTCTATTCATATCTCTTTCTATCTCTCAATTAATCAATGTTTGCTTATCTCATTCTGTTTATCACGCACTCTGTCCTCGAATTAATAATATGCCCAAATCTATTCATAAATATATATATATCACTTAATTCATGACAATCTATATATCTATCTTTCAATTCATCTTTCTTGTCGGTGTCATCTATCTATCTATCTATCTATCTATCTATCTATCTATCTATCTATCTATCTATTTCACTGTGTTCCCTTATCTATCTATCTATCTATCTATCTATCTATCTATCTATCTATCTATCTATCTATTTCACTGTGTTCCCTTATCTATCTATCTATCTATCTATCTATCTATCTATCTATCTATCTATCTATCTATCACCGTTTTTCTTAGGTAAACACTCACATACACATACGAACATTTCAGACCTTCGTTTTTAGATATGATGAAGCCTTGAATGGCGAAATGCATTATTTATTTTCTATGTCATAAAAACTTTTCCACTTATCAAATTTAAAATTTCATTGGGACTTCTATATTCGATTTAATATTCTGAAGGATTGGAGGAGGATCTGCCTTAGTTTAATTTCGGTAAAGGCTAGAGGAATCTCTCGCTTTCGAGATATTCTGTTAATGAGAAGAGAATTTTACCTTTAATAATCAGTTATAAAAAATTCTGAGAAAATTTTATCCCTGATAACTGATAATTTGCGTACTACTCAGTATAATATATTTTTAATCATTATTTTCACTTTTTAATGGTGCATCTCAGTATTTTCAAACGGTTCAATATCTTTTATATCAATCTTAATAACCGATCCGCATGTCCTAATTTTCGGACATTCGGCATTCCATTCTAAAATAGTAATTTAATAAGATGGTACCATCGCGTTATAATCTATTCACTGTATGACTAAGAATTTCTTTTTTCTAACTATAAATTGATAATAGAGGTTTATGGTCTGTCTGTAACCGAAATACTTCCGTATATAAATTTATGAAATTATTTTACTGCAAATATTATTGTTAACGCCTATTTTTCAATCTGGTTGTAGTTTTTTTCTGGTGATAGTAGCGAACGCGTAGCGTATGCGAAGGCTTTCATGTTACCTTTATCATCCTTATGTAGAATTACTGCTCCTACACTGTAAGCACTAGCATCTGATGCCACTGCAATTTTTACTTTTGAGTCGTAGTGCGTTAATGATAAATCTAACGTATTTGTTTATTTCTTCGAACATCTTCTGACACTTATCAGTTCAGCCCTTCTAAAAATAATTGTTAAGCAGATCTCACAAATTCCGCATATTAAGATTTGATAATAGCTTGCTAGTCCCAGAAATGCTTTTAACCTAGTAATATTTGTTAGCGGAAGCATATTCGTCAGATCTGGTTGACGACAGTTTTTGACAGTGATTTATTCTAGGTACTTGAGCTAAGTTCATCTGAGCAGAAGCCATGAAAGTATTTGTAGAAGAGACACAGGGATGCCACATTTAGCCGATGAGAAAGTGGCTGCCTCCGAGCTGCCGAGTCGGGATGGATTGAGATTTAGAAGCTCTGACATTCGTTATTTACAAAGAAAATCCCAGTATCTTTCATGTTCTACCGGTGAAATATATTACCTTGAACGGCGGAGGTGATTGGCAAGTACACCAGGCCGTAGGTATAATCAACAAAAGGGCAAGATGTTGACAGATACATCTAGCCATAAATAAATATCAACCAAGGGCGCAGATATACTATTTCAGATGTGAAAAGTGATATTTCGGAGACGACTGTACTTTTAAGAATTCGAAGTGCTATAAGCGTAGACAAATAAGACATAAATGACACACTGTAAAACTAAATCAAAGAAAAGTTCTCACTGAAAATGAATTTCGTTAATAGCATTGCGACGGAAAAATAATTGCAGAAAAACCAAAAACAAATGGTGTATGCAAAAATTAATAATGTGAACGTAACCATGCAACTAGAAACTGGTACTGATATCACGATAAACAACGAAGCCACATGGAAAACAAACGTAAAACATACATTACATCTGAAATAATATATCTGTGTCCTTGGTTGATATTCATCTATGGCCAGATGTATCTGTCAACCACATCCTTGCTCGTTGTTGACTATACAAACGGCCGGATGTACTTGCAAATTACCTCTTCCGTTTCAGGTAATATATTTCACCGGTAGAACATGAAAAATACATGAATATTGTATTACCGAAAATATAAATGAGGATGTGCTTAGTAGGTGTCCGTGGTTGTAGATGTGGTCAGATTCTAGGTGTCTATCGCCAACAAAAGACCCATTCAAATAATCTAAACTTATTTATAATGGAACTTTGTGTGTGTGTGTGTGTGTGTGTGTGTGTGTGTGTGTGTGTGTGTGTGTGTCCCCGTTACCTATAGACTCCGAAACAGCTGAACCGATTTTCTTGAAATTTTACACAGTTGTACCATAAGCGTCTGTGAGTGTTCCTAGCTAGGTTTTGTGTCGAGGTACACCCGATAAATATCGAAAATCGATAATCGATAAAATCGGGTTATAGACGGAGTGGTCCGATTTTAATCAAATTTCATACACTCATAGACAAAGACATAAGAAATGATATTCGGAAGTTTCAAGGTTGCATTTCTTACAATAGTGCAGGAAAACGATAATATATATATAAAAGGCAATATGTTTGTGTGTGTGTCTGTTTATCTGCCTGTATGTCTGTATTTTTTTCAGCCCTTTTATTTTAGTTTTTGCTTGGAGTTTGGCTCTAAGTAGGTATAATTGTAGTTCTTAGTCTCAGCCATGATACCATTTACTCAGAGGACTTATTTAGCCTTCAAAATTCAGTTTATGACGAAAAAACTAATTTGATATCGATAGCAGGAAATCAAAATTTGACTTACATCCATTCATTTTTCTTTCAGTTTACGGTTTTGCTTTAACTGGAAACAACTATTGCTTTTTAGTCTTTCTTGCCAACGTTCAAGGAGTCCAGGACCATGGATTAGTTTTAAAGCTTTCATTACACCCGAGCAACGCCGGGCTATACTGCTAGTTAATAATAAACTTACAAAACCTGAAATTAAAACTGTCTCTGACAGCAGCCAAATTTTGGAAAAATAAATAAAAAGTTGGCAGATATGTTTAGCATGGAACAGATTCGACAGGTCACATTATTTTTCAGTTCTCCTACAACTTTTATGTGCCCTGTCCTTTCAGGACGTAAGTGATCATGACTGTCCCTGTCCCTAGTGCCTCTTAGCACGCCTTCTTCTGTTACACCACCCAAACCCGTCTCTACCATCCACTAGCTCAAGCCCATAAATCTGGAATACAAATGTATAGAAACTAGAATGGCCACAAAATGAGGGATCGATTTATATATTGATTATGAAATAGAATTGATCCCCCATTTTATATCCACATTGTAATTTCTTTTAAACTGTTGGTATATATATTATTCTTCTATGTGCCCTGTCCTTTCAGGACGTAAGTGATCATGACTTTCTACATCTCCATGTCCCTGGTGGGTCTTAGCACGCTTTCTCCTGTTACATCACCCAAACCCGACATTACCATCCATTAGCTCAAGCCTATAAATCTAGAATATAAATGTAAAGAAACTAGCATGACCATAAAATGAGGGATCAATTTATATATTGATTATTATATAGAATTGAACCCCCATTTTATATCCACATTAAAATTTCTTATAAACAGTTGGCATATTTTTTTTTTCGGGACGTAGGCGATCATGGCTTTCCACGTCTTCCTATCCCTGGTGTCTCTTAGTATACTTTCTCCTGTTAGCCCACTAAAAGCCTGCTCTACCATCCACCTGCTCAGGCCTTTAAAATATGTTATCCGCTGCTTTCCCCTTTATCTTCTTCCCTCTATATGGCCCTGTTAGTATCAGGTTCTCCAAGCCCTCCTTCCTCATTACATGTCCCAAGAACTTCAGCTGTCTCTCCCTGATGCTCAGTATTAATTTCTTTTTCGTTTCCATCTTTTCCAAAATCTCATCACATGATCGATCCATGATATTCACATCATCCTTCTGTAGAACAACATTTCAGTTGCTTTAAGTTTTTCCTTCATCTTTGATGATATTGTCCAGCATTCACTGCCATATTGAAGAACTGACATCACATAGCAATCCAGTACTCTCTTCTTTGTTTCTAGCGAAATTGTCCTGTTTCTTAATACTCTTCTCAGCTCCTGGAATGCATCCTTGTGCTTTTGGATCTCAGGAATATAAATGTATAGAAACCTGCTGTGACCACAAAGTGAGGGCTCAGTTTATATATTGATTTTAATATGGAATTGATCCCCCACTTTATATCCAGTATGCTTCTGTAGAACCACATTTCAGTTGCTTCAAGTTTTTCCTTCATCTTTGATGATATTGTCCAGCATTCACTGCTATAAAAGAACAGACATCACATCCAGTACTCGCTTCTTTCTTTCTAGCGAAATTTTCCAGTCTCTTAATACTCTGCTCAGTTTCTCGAATGCGTCCTTGTCTATTCCAATTCGCCTTCGGATCTCAGTGTCGCACTTTCCGTCTTCTGTTAGAACTATTCCCAATTACTTCAATTTTTGTACCTGCTTGATTTTAGAATCCCTCACCTTTAATTAGCATTTTGGGTTCCTCTGTTTGCTGATGACCATATATTCGGTTTTCTTCTTATTTATTGATAGTCCTTTCTTTTGACTTTCTTCATCTATCTTTTTAGGAGGTCTTGTAGTTTTTTTTTGCGTGCCAGCTATCAGCACTATGTCATCTGCGTATTTTATGTTGTTCAGATTGTAACAACCAATGAAGAATCCTGACATAAATTTTAGGGTACTCAGAATAGTCTCGCTGTACAAGTTGAATAGATCCGGTGAAAAGACACATCCTTGTCTTACGCCCTTTTCTATCTTTGTATGTCTCCTGAATTCGTTTCCTGTCCGTATGCAGGCGGTTTGCTGCCAGTAGAGATTCTTGATTACTCCGATATCTTTGTCAAATATGTCGAGGCTGCTGAGCATCTCCATCAATTCCTTGTGGTGTACCTTGTCGAACACCTTGGCATATTCTACAAAACACAGGTAAACTTGCTTTTTTATTTGTATCCCCCTTTCTGATAGCATCCTAAACATAAATATCGCATTCCTTGACCCAGTGTCCTTGACAAAACCGCACTGTTCTTGTCCTATTTCCGGTCTGATTCTGCTTTGCGCTTTGTTAATCAGCATTCGGACAATGAGTTTCGTTATGTGGCTCGTCAAACTGATTGTCAGGTGGAGTTCGAATTCGATTGCACCTGGCTATGAAAATTGATTTGCTTAGGTCATCTGGTATTACACCATTGTTGTAGATTTCATTTATTATTACCGTAATTTTCTCTATTCCAAAATCTTCTAAGGCTGTCAGCAGCTCTATTACAGTGCTGCCTTGTCCAGCTGCTTTGTTCATATTCAGTTTGGCCACTGCAGCTTTCACTTCGGATTTTAATATTTCCGGTCCGTCAGCATCTTTCTTTTTTACTACCGGTTGTTCTCTCTTGTCGTAGAAAAGATGTGAAACTAATCTTAACCCTTCTATCCCCTCATCTGAGTTCTACGTTCCTGGCTACCTTCCCCTCTTCAGGAAGGACTCCAATGTTCATATGCATGGGCTTGGTGTCTATGTCAGCGAACACCTTCCCTTAGCTAAGGTGTCATCTTTTGAATCCCCAGATCATTCTTTCATGTGCTTCCGCCTCTCACTTCTCAGCTTGATTAGCTATCTCTTCTTTCTCTACCGCTCTCCTTCCTCCCCTGACTGTTCGTTACTTGACATCATTTCTGACAATATTGACAAAGCCATTTCTTCCCATCCCTCTGCCCATGTATTCGTGTTTGGTGATTTTAACGCCCACCACACCAAGTGGCTGAAGAACGCTGTCACTGACCCTGCTGGTGTCCACACCATGAACTTTTCAATCACCCAATCCCTTACGCAAGTAGTGGACTTCCCCACGCGTTTCTCCGACAACCCTAACGGAAGGGACTCACTTCTAGACCTCTGCTTCACTTCCATCCCAGACTCTTGCACTACCAGACAACTCTGCCCACTCGGAAACTCTGACCACACTGTAGTGTCCGTCAATATTTCACTCCACTCCCGCCCGACCCATGAAACCCAGACAAGTAGAATATCCTACTGCTATCAAAGAGCAGACTGGGATTCGTTCCGAGACTTCCTCTGTGACATCCCTTGGAACAACGTCTTTAGTCTTCCCATCGAAGAATGTGCATCCGAGGTCTCCTCCTGGGTTAAGGCTGGCATCGATGCCTTCATCCCTGCTAGGAAATTCCAGCTTAAATCTCATTCGTCTCCATGGTTCTCACCCGCTTGCTCGGCTGCCATTGCCCACCGGAATCATTTCTTCCGACTCTATCGTAACTACGCGTCGGACCAAAACAGGCGCCTTTTCACTTCAGCTCGTAATAAGTGTAAAAGGATACTTAACGAAGCTAAGATGTTGTTTGCTGCCAGAATGAAGCAACGCATAGCATGCTCTAAATTCGGCTCTAAAGACTACTGGCGACTCTGTAAAAGAGTACTTAACAAGAGCAAGTCCACAATACCCCCGCTAATCAACAAATTTGAGGTCCTCACCTCCCCAGCAGATAAGGCTGAATGCTTTGCCCGCAGATTCTCGAACAATTCGAGTCTGGACTCGTCTGGAGTTTTGACACCCGACTTCTCACCTAGAACCGAGGCACAACTGAATGATGTCCACATTACACCTTCGCTTGTCTCTAAGATAATCTTAAAACTTGACCCTCACAAAGCGAGCGGTGGTGACGGAATCTCAACCATAGTCTTAAAGAAATGTGCCCCTGAACTCTCCTCTATCCTTTCTAAGCTCTACAACCTCTGCCTATCTGCTTCCTGCTTTCCTGCCTGTTGGAAATCTTCCTCTGTAGTTCCTATATTTAAAAACACTGGAGAACCCTCTGACCCTGCAAATTACCGCCCTATCAGCCTTCTTCCGATCTTTGGCAAAGTGTTCGAAGCCATTATCAACGCCGAGGTGGTTCAGCATCTCACAGCACACAGGCTCCTCTCGGAGAAGCAATATGGTTTCCGCTTCACCAGGTCTACGGCTGATATGCTAACGACCATCACCGAGTACATATACCAGGCACTCGACAGGAATGGCGAAGCCCGAACCGTTGCATTGGATATATCTAAGGCGTTCGACAGAGTTTGGCATGCTGGCCTTCTATGTAAACTGCGGAGCTATGGTATAACTGGACATTTGTTTCAACAAATCCAGTCATTCCTCTCTAACCGCACAATGAAGGTGGTATTAAACGGACATGCCTCTCAGAACTACCATACAAACGCAGGTGTCCCCCAAGGCTCCATCTTAGGTCCTACACTCTTCCTGATATACATTAATGATCTCCCTGATTCCATAAGAGCCCAAATAGGTTTGTACGCCGATGACACCACAGTTTACTCTCGCCTCCTACAAAAATCTGGTGTAGGTGTCAAAGCTAACCTCGCAACCGAGATTGAAAAAGACCTCCAATCCATATTGGACTGGGGTAAGAAATGGTTAGTAAATTTTAATGCTTCTAAAACGAAGCTACTCTCAATTAACCATCATCGACAATCTCACCTACCTCCCATTAGCATGGACCAGACTTGCCTCCCAGAGAGTAAAACACTGCGCCTCCTTGGTCTCACACTTTCAGCGGACCTCAAATGGAATGACTATATCGAATCCATTGCTAAATCCGCTGCTATGAAAGTCGGTTCTTTGTGTAGGGCCCGGAAGTTTTTTCCGTCTGAATCTATCCTGCACATTTATAAATCTACCATCCGCCCGTGCATTGAATACTGCTGCCATATCTGGTCGGGTGCCCCTGCTGTTCTCCTCGGGCTTCTCGATAAGGTTCAGAGGAGGGTCTGTAATGTGATAGATACTGACTTGGCAGACCGCCTGCAGTCTCTCTCCCACCGGCGCGACGTGGCTTCCCTGTGTCTCTTCTATAAATACTTTCACGGCTTCTGCTCCGATGAACTTAGATCACTAGTGCCCCCTAAATACGTATTTGAACGAGATACTAGATTAGCAACTAGATCCCACCCTTTTACAGTGAAACCGATAAAATGCAGCCGTAACTTCTACTCCAACAGTTTCTTTCCTCGCACTTCCCGACTGTGGAATTCTCTTCCACACGATTGCTTCCCCGACGGCTACAATCTCCAGGAGTTTAAATGTAAGGTCAATAGACACCTAACACACTAACCTGCTCCCATTCTATCAAACACTCTTCCCATCTGCCCAACCCTCATCCTCGCTATCCTTACTCATCTGTCACCTTCCTCCTGACATTCCCTATGTCTAACCACTCCTTCTCTTTACCTTCCCCTATGTAGCCCCATGCGCAATAGTGGCAGTGGAATGCCTTGCTTGGGGTGAGATGATTAAAATATATATATATATATATATATTATTGCCATCGCTGGAATATTTCCTCTTTCTCCAATATGACCGTTACATCCTTGGATTTTATACATCCTGTCAGTTCCCTTATTTCTTTGTGCATTTCTCCTTTATTAGTCCTGCTCAATCTCTCTACTTCAGCACATTTGTTGTTGAGCCATTCCTTTTTAGCCTGTCTGTATTTGCTCCTTATTTCCTTGTGTAGTTTCCTGTATTCCGTTCCATGTATTGGCATAGTTTTCTGTCTCCTTTGCTTCATGTCAAGAATCTCTTCAGTCATCCACTCGTTTTTTTCTTCTGCGTCTGATTTCCTCTGGGACCATGCTGTTTGCTGATGTCACCAACGCTTCTTCAAGTGCGTCCAATTTCGAATTTCCAATTCCCATTTTTTTCTACATTGAATTAATATCTAAATCTACTGCTAAAAGGTTCGGGTCCCTGAGTCGAGCAAGGAATTTTTTTCTCTTCTGAATCCATCATGCACATTTACAAATCTACCATCGGCCCGTGCATTGTATACTGCTGTCATATCTGGTTAGGCGCCCCTGCTGTTCACCTTGGGGTTTTCGACAAGATACAAAGAAGAATCTGCAATGTAATAGATTCTGATCTGGCAGCCCGACTCCAGTCTTTTTCTCACCGACGAGATGTGTCTTCGCTCTCTCTCTTCTACAAACACTTTCACAGATTCTGCCTCGACGAGCTTAACTCCTTGGTGCTACCACCTACGCGAATTTACTCGTACTACTGGGCTGGCAACTAGGTCCCACGAATTTACTGTAAAACAAGAACTTCTACTTCCATAGCTTCTTTTCTCGCACTTCCCGCCTCTGGATTTCCCTTCTGTATTATTGTTTATTTGATAGCTACAATCTGTATTTAAATGCAACGTCAACTGTAATCTCTTATCGCCTTGATTCCCATCCGTCTTCTCTGTTTATATTTTGCTCTCACGCAGCTCTCTTCACACCAATGTATCCGTCCTTCTCTATGAAAATTGATTTGCTTTGTTGTTAATTTGGCGATATATCCTGATAGGATGAAATTATTTATTGTCTGATGTTAGTCTTAAAGCAAGAATAACGTTAATTGAAAATAATTACGAAGCAGAGAGATATAGGTCAGTTTAGATGAGAACACGTCACATTTTGTTTTATTGGATTTATTATTTTTTCAATTCAGAGCAGATTTTCATTTAGATTGCACTAATTTGAAAAAAAATGTAGGTGAACTTTTTTTTTTTTTTTTTTAACCATATCACCCCGAGCAAGGCAGTAACGCCACTGATGTGCAGGGGGCTACGTAATAGTGAAAAGATTGGAAAAGAGAAAGCCGGAAACCACATCCAAAACAGGGAACAAGGGATGAGCCTCTTAACCTGTTCAATAGATGTGGGTGGAGTGTGAACCGGGTGATAGATAGATCTATCTACTCCAATTGAAAAAAAAGAAACCAAAGTGAGAAGATTCGAAAAGAGAAAGCCGGAAACCACATCCTAAACAGGGAACAAGGGATGAACCTCTTAATCTGTTCAATAGACGTGTGTGGAGTGTGAACTGGGTGATAGATAGATCTATCTACTCCAATTGAAAAAAAAAAAAAAGAAATTAAAGTGATAAGATTGGAAATGATAAAAGCCGGAAACCACATCCTAAACAGGGAACAAGGGATGAGCCTCTTAACCTGTTCAATAGACGTGGGTGGAGTGTGAACCGGGTGATAGATAGATCTATCTACTCCAATTGAAAAAAAAAGAAACCAAAGTGAGAAGATTGGAAAAGAGAAAGCTGGAAACCACATCCTAAACAGGGAACAAGGGATGAGCCTCTTAACCTGTTCAATAGACGTGGGTGGAGTGTGAACCGGGTGATAGATAGATCTATCTACTCCAATTGAAAAAAAAAGAAACCAAAGTGAGAAGATTGGAAAAGAGAAAGCCCACAATCTCCAAAGACTTCGCCGCAATGTGTAGTGAACGCTTTGTGCTGTAAGTAAGACATGGAACAAAAAGATAGGTTCAAAACAGTGTATTAGTATAACAAGAAACAAGATATTCAATGGAAAGGCTAATAAATAGTAATATAGAAATAAATAAGTCCGAATGTATTATTGCGTAGCCTGACTCGTAGCTGTCGTTAACTTCTCAATTTTACTGTTGTACTTGACTGCACTCGTAACTGCTCTCTAGAAGTCACGCAGGTAATTTATATATAGCAAGAGGAAGAGTTTATTCCTCGTAGGAGGGTACCATATGAGTATGGATAGAATTAGTAAGAAACACTGTTCTTAAAAAAGTACTCAGTACAAAGCAGAGTAAATAATATTTATTTGGAATTTATAAATAAATATGTTATAATATCACTACAGAAGTAACTATTTTGTTTCGATACTGTGTCTTATCAAGTGCTCTTGATAAGACACAGTTAGTGTCGAAACAAAATCGCTACTTTTGTCGTAATTCATTTATATATACAATGGAACCTATTGTATGCGACCACCCCTATGCCATCAAAAACTGGACGCATACGGCAGGTGGTTGCTTACTAAAGACTAGTGACCTATACTCCCCACGATCGTATATTTCACTCTCCAGAATGTAGATATCTTAGTATTTTACCATGTAAAATGAGAACGTAAGATGGTCTTTTTTTTTTTCTTTTTTTTTTTTAATCATCTCACCCCAAGCAAGGCATTCCACTGCCACTATTGCGCATGGGGCTACATAGGGGAAGGTAAAGAGAAGGAGTGGATAGACATAGGGAATGTCAGGAGAAAGGTGATAGATGAGTAAGGATAGCGAGGATGAGTGTCGGGCAGATGGGAAGAGTGTTTGATAGAATGGGAGCAGGTTAGTGTGTTAGGAGGTGTCTATTGACCTTACATTTAAACTCCTGGAGATTGTAGCCGTCGGGGAAGCAATCGTTTGGAAGAGAATTCCACAGTCGGGAAGTGCGAGGAAAGAAACTGTTGGAGTAGAAGTTACGGCTGCATTTTATCGATTTCACTGTAAAAGGGTGGGATCTAGTTGCTAATCTAGTATCTCGTGCAAATTCGTATTTAGGGGGCACCAGTGATCTAAGTTCATCGGAGCAGAAGCCGTGAAAGTATTTATAGAAGAGACACAGCGAAGCCACGTCTCGCCGGTGGGAGAGAGACTGCAGGCGGTCTGCCAAGTCGGTATCTATCACATTACAGACCCTCCTCTGAACCTTATCGAGAAGCCCGAGGAGAACAGCAGGGACACCCGACCAGATATGGCAGCAGTATTCAATGCACGGGCGGATGGTAGATTTGTAAATGTGCAGGATAGATTTAGACGGAAAAAACTTCCGGGCCCTACACAGAGAACCGACTTTCATAGCAGCGGATTTAGCAATGGATTCGATATAGTCATTCCATTTGAGGTCCGCTGAAAGTGTGAGACCAAGGAGGCGTAGTGTTTTACTCTCTGGGAGGCAAGCCTGGTCCATGCTAATGGGAGGTAGGTGAGATTGTCGATGATGGTTAATTGACAGTAGCTTCGTTTTAGAAGCATTAAAATTTACTAGCCATTTCTTACCCCAGTCCAATATGGATTGGAGGTCTTTTTCAATCTCGGCTGCAAGTTTAGCTTTGACGCCTACACCAGATTTTTGTTGGAGGCGAGAGTAAACTGTGGTGTCATCGGCGTACAAACCTATTTGGGTTCTTATGGAATCAGAGAGATCATTAATATATATCAGGAAGAGTGTAGGACCTAAGATGGAGCCTTGGGGGACACCTGCGTTTGTATGGTAGTTCTGGGAAGCATGTCTGTTTAATACCACCTTCATTGTGCGGTTAGAGAGGAATGACTGGATTAGTTCAAACAAATGTCCAGTTATACCATAGCTCCGCAGTTTACATAGAAGGCCAGCATGCCAAACTCTGTCGAACGCCTTAGATATATCCAATGCAACGGTTCGAGCTTCGCCATTCCTGTCGAGTGCCTGGTATATGTACTCGGTGATGATCGTTAGCATATCAGCAGTAGACCTGGTGAAGCGGAAACCATATTGCTTGTCCGAGAGGAGCCTGTGTGCTGTGAGATGCTGAACCACCTCGGCGTTGATAATGGTCTAACTTTGAAAAAAATTTATTCAGCATAATTATTTTTTTAACATTAAAAATGTATTTACAACGGTTAATAAAAGAAATAAAAATATTTATTTACACTGGTGTAGGCTTTAAAAATACAATTATTGCAGTCTGTGTGGTGTTAATTTTTTGTAATGTGACCACTTATTTCTTACTAGCAGTATAGCCCGGCGTTGCTCGGGTGTAATGAAAGCTTTAAAACTAATCCATGGTCCTGGAGCTCAGACTCAGCCTAAAGAATATTTGTGTGAAGTTTGGTGAGAATCGGATAAAAATTGTGGATTTGTATAAAGGACATACAGACACATAAAGAAATGTAAGCTTGAAACTTCTGAATATCGTTTCTTATGTCTTTGTCTATGAGTGTATCAAATTTGATTAAAATCGGACCACTCCTTCTATAACCCGATTTTTTCGATTATCAATTTTCGATATTTATAGGGGGTAACTCGACACAAAACCTAGCTAAGAACACTCGCAGACGCTTATAGTACAACTGTGTAAATTTTCAAGAAAATCGGTTCAGCCATTTCGGAGTCTATAAGTAACGGATACACACACAGACATACACACACAAAGTTCCATTTATAAATAAGTTTAGATAAAATATGTACGTTGGAAAAGTCCGTGATGGATACGTTTTCGATTTTTTTCTTAGAAGTGAGTGATAGTAAAAGAGAATCTGCAATAATATATGGAGAAATAAACAAAACTACAAGAAAAAAATGACAACGATCAGGGGAGAAAGAAAGAAAGAGAGAGAGAGGGGAGAGAGAAAGAAAAAGAGAGAGAAAGAGAGAGAGTGAGAGAGAGATATAGAAAGAAAGAGAGGGGAGAGAGAAAGAAAGAGACGGGGAGGGGAGAGAAAGAAAGAGAGAGAGAAAGAAAGAAAGAAAGAAAGAAAGAAAGAGAGAAAGAAAGAAAGAGAGAGAGAGAGAGAGAGAGAGAGAAAGAAGAGAAGTGAGAAGGAGAGAGAGAGAGAGAGAGAGAGAGAGAGAGAGAAAGAGAAAGAAAGAAAGAAAGAAAGAAAGAAAGAAAGAAAGAGAGAGAGAGAGAGAGAGAGAGAGATGAGAAGTGAGAGAGAGAGAGAGAGAGAGAGAGAGGGAGAGAAAGAGAGAGAAAGAAAGAAAGAGAGAGAGAGAGAGAGAGAAAGAAAGAAAGTGAGAGAGAAAGAGAGAGAGAGAGAGAAAGAAAGAGAGAAAGAAAGTGAGGGGAGAAAGAAAGAGAGGGGAGAGAGAAAGAAAGAGAGAGGGAGGGAGAAGAGAGTAAAACGATTGAGAAAAGATAAGGATAATGAAAGGGGAAAATTTAAATTTCAAATAGATGTGATTTTTCCCCCTAGGCCTGAATTTATCCAAGTTGGTTTCTGTACCAACTTGGATAAATTCGGGCCAATCTTTTGAACTTGTCTAATGTAATAAGTACATGTTAATACAAGACAGCCGCCGTTTGACCACCGCCATTTAAACAAATAATAAAAATTTGACACTTCACTACAATAACAGAACCAGAAAGTGTTTCTGGCTTAGATTAAAGGAAAATGAAATAGATTACTAACTTAAATTTTCCTAATTCAGAACTTAGGACTGTACAGCTCAAAATGAATTTTTGTTAAAGTGGTGGCTTGACTAGTGATTTTATTCTTTCATGCTGGTCAGTGGTCAAGTTTTGGAAGAGGTCGCTCACTGGGGTCAATTAATATTAGCAAATCGTCCGTGCATAGAAAACGGTCGTTAATATCAGGTGGTCGCTGACAACGAGGATCGCATGCACCACGTTCCACTGTATTTATGCGTGCGTGTGTGTGTGTGTGTGTGTGTGCGTGTGCGTGCGTGCGCGCGCGCGCGTGTGTGTATTATACTACGATAAGAGAAGCGTTTAAGAAAGAAGCGAATGCGACATTTATTTAAAAGGTCAGTCAGTTAAGTGCCATACGTGATACACGGTTTGGGCGATCATGTCTCATGACTGACTGTGCAGAAGATTATCCCGCAGTAGGTTGCCATTGCTTTCTGCGGTAGACTGGTTGCCGACCAAGGCTATAGAACCCAATCTGTCCTGTTATTTGACTCATAGCTAGAAAGGGAAGATATGTATTATATTATTATGTAGTAATAAGTGGGGGATCAGTTTATTACTTCATAACAATATAAAACAGATCCCCCACTTTATGCCCAGTAGACGCCTTAATCATATGTTCAACTATTATATTCAGTCAGTCAGTTAAGTGCCATACGTGATACACGCTTGGGCGATCATGTCTAGAAAGAGACATGACTGACTGGGCAGAAGATTATCCCGCAATAGGTTGCTATTGCTTTCTGCGGTAGACTGGTTGCCGACCAAGGCTATAGAACCCAATCTGTCCTGTTATTTAACCCATAACTGAAAGGAATAGACGGATTAATACTTTTCCCAAGGGTATTTGCGCGTAAGTGAATTCAATGGATTCGGCTGGAATTCGAACTCGGTTCCCCGGTTTGTCGTTCCGAGTCGATATCCACTGCACCACAAAGAGCGATATAATGGTCAGGAGCGCTTACGAATTGAAAAGATTAAAAGAGAGAAAAGAAAGCTAGTCTAGAAGGAATACGAATGACTAGAGAAGAGACCGCGATGAAATATTCGTTATTCGAAGCTCCCAGTCAGTGTCTAGACAAAATGAATCCTATTAAAACAATCGAATGCTTCAGCTGCCCATAAAACGTGTGACCTACCGTTCACTCTTCTCCCCGACGCAATAGAATGCCATCGTACACGGTGGCCTGACGCCACACATCTACAGCCCGACACCAGTGGCAGTGGTCTGTAAGATCTCATAAAGTTAAAGGGAAGATAAACGGAGGAAGAACAGACGATATGAAACAACCACAAACAAAAGAAATAAAACGAGCCAAGAAAAGAAAATGAGAAAAAAAAAGGGGGGGGGCGAAATCAATCAGATAAAAATAAATTTGATAAGTCTCATCTATACTAATCTCCCAAAATATCTTTCTATTCGTCTGTAGACTGCAATTTTGACATCGTCTCTCATCGATGACTTTTTGTCATCGTTCTGTTTATATCCGATTGTTTATCTCTCAATTTCAGTATGTCTACACATCTGTCTATATATATAGATATATATTTTTTAATTCAGATACTTTAATCCAAGCGGAAAAAGCAGGAAGGTAAATTCCAAAAACCCGATCCTAATTAATATTAAAAATTTTATTTTAATATTAAAAAATGATACAGAAAGAGAGCTCTTTTTTAATTTATATATATATATATATATATATATATATATATATATATATATATATATATATTACAAATAAACTAGAATCCGTAAGTTTACACGAATCAAAATAAACATAAATATTCGAAAAAATGCCAACAAACAGAACCTAAATCCGTCAAAATCCGACGAGAAATATGTCGTCGGATATTGGGGATGAAAAAATGAAATATGTCGTCGGATATTGGGGATGAAAAAAAAAGAAACCAACGGAAAAAGAACACATAGTCAAGCATCCGCAAGAAAGAAAAAAAAAACCAAGACGGAACTTAAACACCAGAAAAAGTGCTCGATACGAAAGTACGGAAGTAGAGCAAGAACACCAAAAGTCTATAAGTGAGCCACAACCTACCGCGGTTTCACCCTACGGATCGTCAGGGAAAGAAGCTGCGGTAGGTTGTCGCTCACTTATAGATTTTTCGCATATATATATATATATATATATATATATTTTTTTTTTTTCGTATATATATATATATATATATATATACGAAAAATCGATAAGTGAGTCACAACCTACCGCAGCTTCTTATATATATATATATATATATTTTAATCATATCACCCCGAGCAAGGCGGCAATGCCACTGATGTGACGGGGGGCTACGTAAGAGTGAAAAGATTAGAAGAGAGAAAGCCGGAAACCACATCCTAAACAGGGAACAAGGGATGATCCTCTACACCTGTTCAATGGACGTGGGTGGAGTGTGAACCGGGCGATAGTTTAGTCTATCTACTCCAATTGAAAGAGAGAAAAAAAAGAGTAAATGATTGGAAAAGAGTAAAAGTTTGGAAAGAGAAAACTGGAAACCACATCCTAAACAGGGAACAAGGGATGTGCCTCTACACCTTCTCAATATACGTGGGTGGAGTGTGAACCGGGCGATAGTTTAGTCTATCAACTCCAATTGAGAGAAAAAAAAAGTGTAAATGATTGGAAAAGAGTAAAAGATTGGAAAGAGAAAACCGGAAACCACATCCTAAACATGGAACAAGGGATGAGCCTCTACACCTGTTCAATAGACGTGGGTGGAGTGTGAACCGGGCGATAGTTTAGTCTATCTACTCCAATTGAAAAAAAGAAAGTAAAAGAATGGAAAAGAGTAAAAGATTGGAAAGAGAAAACCGGAAACCACATCCTAAACAGGGAACAAGGGATGAGCCTCTTCACCTGTTATGGAATTAGTATGGAAAATATGAGCATCTTTTCGCTGTTAATTAAACATATTTATCTGGAAATTTTTAGAAAATTAAAATAATTTTTGGATTTTAATGACACTTTCAGGACTTATTCAGAAAGGAATTAAACTATTTTAGAAATGTTTCCTTTTTAGAAAATCATAGTGAATATTTTCTTGTTTTTCATTTGGTACCTTCAACTTATTTAATTTTATGAAATTTTGATTCGCAATTATTAATTGTCTGTAACTCTCAGTGAAACTGCTGAAAAGTCTTACCTCTGGCAAATGACAAGTCTTATAATTGCTTTGAATAATTTCTTCATCTTCTTCTATGTGCCTTGTCCTTTCACGACGTAGGCGATCATGGCCTTCCACGTCTCCCTAACCCTGGTGGCTTTTAGCACACTTTCTCCTGTAACATCTCGCAGGCCCCGTTCTCTCATCCGCCTCCTCAAGCCCTTCAAATATGTTATCCACTGCTTTCTTCTGTTTCTTTTTTCCTCTATCTGGCCTGTCAGTATCAGGTCCTCCCAGACCTCCTTCCATATTGCATGTCTCATGAACTTTAGTTGTCTCTTCCTGATGCTCAATATAAATTTTCTTTTCGTTTCCATTCTTTCCAACACCTCGTCATCGCTCACATGCTCGGTCCACGATATCCACAGCATCCTTCTGTAGAACCACATTTCAGCTGCTTCAAATTTTCGCTTCATTTTTGTTGATATTGTCCAACATTCACTGTCATATTGAAGAATTAGCAATTCTGTACTCTCTTCTTTGTTTCTAGTAAAAGTTTCCTGTGTCTTAATACTTTACTCAGCTTCTGGAGCGCGTCATTTGCCATGTCAAATCGCTTTTGGATCTCTGTGTTGCACTTTCCGTCTTCGGTTTGAACACTTCCCAGATATTTAAATTTTTATACCTGCTTGATTTTAGTATCCCCCATCTGTATTTGGCATTTTGGGCTGCTATTTTTGCTGATGACCACGCATTCGGTTTTCTTGCAGTTTATTTGTAGTCCTTTTTTGTCACTTTCTTCAAGTTACCTTCTGTAGGAGGTCTTGTATTTTCCTTTCCTTTCCTGTATCATCTGCGTATCTTATGTTGTTCAAATTGTGGCCTCCGACGACAAATCCTGGCATAACATCTAGGGTCCTCAAAATATTCTCGCTGTACAAATTAAATAGATCCGGTGAAAAGACACGCCCCTGTCTCACGCTCATTATTATTTTAGAAAAAAATCCAACACTAAATAATATCAACTACGAACACGGCAACAATGTGCTTACCGTGTTCGGAATATAATATACACACATGTTTCTATACACATACATAGACACCATGCATATTTTCTTCTTCTTCTTCTTCTTCTTCTTCTTCTTCTTCTTCTTCTTCTTCTTCTTCTTCTTCTTCTTCCGACAAATCCTGGCATAACATCTAGGGTCCTCAAAATATTCTCGCTGTACAAGTCAAATAAATTCGGTGAAAAGACACATCCTGTATTACGCCCCTTTCTAATCAATTGGATTGGAATAATTTTCTGTATCTTAAAGAAAAATCCATATAATTTAAGCAAATGCTGTCTATTCTTGTCACCAGAAACAATAAAAAATATTTCAATTCGTTTATTGATTGCAATCTATTTGATCTGATAAAATTTTACACTACATTAAATGTAATGGTAATCTCTACTTTTTATGTTTAAGAAACATCGATAATGGATAATTTAACTTTGAAATACATATCGTTTTATAAGTTCTTTTTGTTTATTTTCAATAATATTATTTCAATACTCGTTATATTTAAGCTTGCTGTTGCTTTTTAAAGACAGCCTTTTCACCATTAATTTCATAATTAATTTTATTCGATATTGTTAATGTGTCTTTTTAGGTCATGCCATTTCAATATTATTCTTTCCTAGCAATATAACCCGGCGTTGCTCGGGTGTAATGAAAGCTTTAAAACTAATCCATAGTCCTGGAGCTCAGACTCAGCCTAAAGAATATTTGAAATAATAAAATAATTGAGACAATTTACCAATCGCACCTAATATATATATATATATATATATATATATATATATATATATATACTCGGATGTAATGAAATCTTTAAAACTAATCCATGGTCCTGGAGCTCAGACTCTTTGGACGTTGGCACGAAAGACTAAAAAGCAATAGTTGTTTCCAGTTAAAGCGAAACCGTAGACTGAAAGAAAAATGAATGGATGCAAGTCAAATTTTGATTTCCTCGTATCGATATCAAATAAGGTTTTTTTTCGTCGTAAACTGAATTTTGACGTCTAAATAAGTCCTCTGAGTAAATGGTATCATGGCTGACACTAAGAACTACAATTATACCTACTTAGAGCCAAACCCGAAGCAAAAACTAAAATAAAAGGACTGAAAAAAATACAGACATACAGGCAGATAAACAGACACACACACAAATATCTTGCCTTTAATATATATATATATATATATATATATATATATATATATATATATATATATATTATCGATTTTCTGTACTATTGTAAGAACTGCAACCTTGAAACTTCTGAATATCGTTTCTTATGTCTTTGTCTATGAGTGTATGAAATTTGATTAAAATCGGACCACTCCTTCTATAACCCGATTTTTTCGATTATCGATTTTCGATATTTATCGGTGGTACCTCGACACAAAACCTAGCTAAGAACACTCGCAGACGCTTATAGTACAAGTGTGTAAATTTTCAAGAAAATCGGTTTCAGCCGTTTCGGAGTCTATAGGTAACGGACACACACACACAGAGAGACACAGAGACAAAGTTCCATTTATAAATAAGTTTAGATAGTCGTCGACCTCATGACAGAAGGTAAGGGAAGGCTGCTCGCTACTGTCGCCACATGTAAACAAATATGGTATCACTATCGCTAAACACAATTTTGTAATATTGTATGCGCGAATAAATATGCTAAAGACGTGAGTGATTAATTAGGTGTGTGAATTTCAATTCTGTTTCTGTAACAACCGATCTAACAAAACAACTCTGGTCAGAGCTTCACTGAAAAACTATTTACTTAAAAACAATAGTTGATCGTAATAGTAGGCTTCAGATGAAGCTAAAATTTACATTCATTAAATTTAGATTTATTAATCTCAAGCTTATTGGCTAATATATATATATATATATATATATATATATAGAGAGAGAGAGAGAGAGAGAGAGAGAGAGATTTTCAATTTTAAAATATTTTTTAAGGAGAAAAAGTTTTGTTGATCATATTCTGAAGTTGAGCTTTCAAAATTTTCGTTTTTAAGAGACATTGTACCGTCTGCTAATTCAAAGACTAATGCTTTTCCCGTACGATGTTGCTGGTTGATTTATATACAAAAATCGGAGTCGTTTTTGTACAAAAAATATTTATTTATTTTCTATGAGCCCATTAATGTACAAAAGACGAGTCTTCAGCCACTATTAGCATTTTTCTACAATTAAGAAAACTGGGATCCACATATGGACGTTCTCCTGTATTTCTGGAGAAGCCATGTTTAAGACTCTACATTCAAACGGGACGACAGGCAAGGACATATTCCTCGAAGGGAAAACAATGCGTCTTTGTTTTACCCAAACTGAGGACTATGAGCTGCATGTTATTTCTAATCCTGGGGAAAATATATTCCTAATATACAACGGCACCATGTGCTTGTGAATTGCTGGTGGGGTGA
>JBBBDQ010030800.1:1352500-1400000 GCA_037127315.1 Ascarosepion bandense | reverse complement strand
CTAAATAAGTATAGATCACCCTCGGCGGGTCATTTATTGCCAACTAAATTTTATTTATTTATTGCTGGTAATACCTTTTTCTTTCAACAATTTATTGTTGTTTATATAAGTGTTGTGTCTAGTAATACATTTTTCTTTTCGAGTATCAAGATTCATTGGGATGTGTTTTTTTTAAGAGCAGGATTCCCAAGTCCTACCCTTGTTATTTAACCCATAACTGGAGAAAAGGAACGGATTAATACCTTTCCCAAGGGTACCACTGCTTAAGTGAATTCGAACTCAGCCCACCGATTTCTCTTTCCGAGCCGATATCCACTGCACCACAACGCATATCCGTTACTATACGCTTACAGCACCTGGTATTCCCAAGCGGTCACCCATCCAAGTACTGACCAGGCTCAACGTTGCTTAACTTCGGTGATCGAGCGAGAACCAGTGTATTCAACGTGATATGGCCTTAAGCCAATAAACGCTTACAGCACCTGGCATTCCCAAGCGGTCACTCATCTAAGTACTGACCAGGCTCAACGTTGCTTAACTTCGGTGATCGAGCGAGAACCGGTGTATTCAACGTGATAGGCCATAAGCAAAAATAAATAAATGAATAAATAAATAAAATAAAAAATAAATAAAAAGTTAAATGAAAAAAACATGAACTTAAATTTTGCACAATGCACAAATGTTACCCAAAGAAACCAACCCGATTTATATATATTAGAATTTATTTGAATAAATATTATTTTTAATAGGCACTCGTATTTGAGTAGATGCTGTTTTTAACTGAACAGTACAGTTATAAATATATAGCAGCCTAAATATTAACAAATTTTATTTGACAGAATTCGAACCTGACACCCCTAAAGCACTAGGAAAGCCGTCAATTGATTTGAAGAGTCTTAGACCGCTCGACCACGAATGATTTCACTATAGAAATTAATCCGATTCAAGCCTTATAAATACTAACTGATTCAGCTTCCGTAATACATACATATGAATACATAGATATGTGTTTCATTGAATCTAGCCGACAAGAAAATTTGCTTGGCGTTTTTTCCAGCAGAGATAAAAACATACAAGAAAACCACTACAGAATTGCCCGAAAGCGCTTAAGACGATAAAAATAAGTTTCATATTGTTTGCCTCTAACAAAACAGGAAAATGTTAGGATGCTGGAGAAAGTTAATAAAAATCTTTTAAATCTTCCGGGTCGGCCATATTCAATACAAGATATTTGAAAGAAAGGTTGCTTCCCAATTATGCATTTATATATATATATATATATATATATATATATATATATAGTCATCTGCAGACAGATCTGGTTTGCTGTATCATAGCTCGTCAGTACGGTTAGATATCCGACGGCTTTTTAACCCAGGATTGAAACCCGGCCGAATTGGCGTCAGTCGGCGATTCTACCTCTGAGCTATGGGCGCTCGGTAGAAGGAGGCAGACTTTTAGTGTATGATGTATCATACGCCACACACACACACACACACACACACACACACACACATATATATATATATATATATATATATATATATATATATCGGAATTTACCTGACTTATATACCAAGTATTCTACGTTATATAAATAACGTAGAATACTTGGTATATATATATAAGTCAGGTAAATTCCGATATATATATATATATATATATATATATATATATATATATATTATAATCATATCGCCCAAGCAAGGCATTTTATTGACACTGTTTTGCAGGGGGTTACATAGGAGAAAAGTTATGAGAAAGAGTGACAGGTTAGGAGATGACTATTGACGTTACATTTAATTTTTTAGAGATTATAGTTGTCGGGAAAGCAAGTAAATGGAAGGGAATTCCACAGGCGGGAAGTGCGAGAAAAGAAGCTGATGGAGCAGAATTTGCGTTTACAATTTAATGGTTTCACAGTAAAAGGGAGGGGCCCAGTTGCTAATCTTGTGGCTCGAGTAAATTAATATATAGTAGGCACCAGTGAGCTAAGTTTATCGGAGCAGAAGCCGTGAAAGTATTTGTAGAAGAGACACAGGGAAGCCACATTACGCCGGTGAGAAAGTGACTGTATCGGCTGCCAAGTCGGGATCGATCACATTACAGATTCTCCATTGGATTTCGTCAAGGACACCTAGGTGGATAGCAGGAGCAAACTGACCAAATACGGCAGCAGTATTCAATGCACGGGCGGATTGTAGATTTATATACGTGCAGGATTGATTCAGGCGGAAAAAACTTCCTGGCCCTATACAGAGAACCGACATTCTTATATATATATATATATATATATATATATATATATGTGAGCGTTCTTTAAAAAAAAACATTAAACGGTAAAATCAGTTATTGAAAATCGCCTGAATACACCACTCATGGTAGAAACCTAGGTCGCGTAATAACTTGTTTACAATGGAAAATATTCAAAAGTTCTACAATACAATTGCACTGAATACTTTTTAATACAAATGTGCACTGGTCTAATCTTATTTTGACTAGAAACAAAGTAATTAAACAATCTCTCTCTCACTCTCTCTCTCTCTCACTCTCTCTCTCTCTCTCTCTCTATATATATATATATATTATTTTTCTTTAATCAGAAGTGGAAGAGTAGGAAGGTAAATTCCAAGAACCTGATCCTAATTAATATTAAAAAATTTAATATTAAAAAATGATACAGGAGGAGAGCTCAATGTACTTAAGATTACAGAGCCAATATAAGTTAGAGAAAATTTTCAAAATTCAAAGGTGTCGGATGCACATTTTGACATGAGATCTCTAATAGAGATTCCACGTCACCTCAGCGACATCGTTCCATTCCAAATGAAGAAAAACCTGGGACAAAGGGGGAGGGGCAAAATAAACAACGGTCAAGAATTGAGAATTCTTTTAAGGTCAGGGAGATGGATGCTGTTAAGTTGAGGATTGCGTTAAACAAAACAGAACTGGGCAGAACTGGCAGGGGCGGAGATTGGAGGGTGTATAGAGACAAGACGGAGAAAGACGGAGTATCAAATATCAAATGGAAGACGCTCGCTCGGCTCGATAAGTGAATGTTTAAAGGGGTTTGGGCTGTTTGAAAAGGTATATTTAGCGGGAAAGGAATAGATTTAAATATAAGATCTTAAAAATTTTAATTAAGTTTATCTATTACAGGAAGTCATAAATTTAAAATTATTAAAGAAATATATATATATATATATATATATGTGTGTGTGTGTGTGTGTGTGTGTGTGTTAACAAAGGAAAAAGGGGTTTAGTAAAGGAATCCATATTTTATAAAGATAGACAATTAAAGGAATTTGGGAGAGGAAGATAGGGGGGGGCTAAAATACTTTTTTAAGGTTAACGTTAAAAATAAAATTAAGATTAAAATTTAAATCGAAACCATTTAATTTATATTTATATTCTAACATCTAGAAAACGTTGATTTAAATTCTAAATTTAAGTATTCAAAAAATTTGCCTTGTGGCGGCAATTCTTGACCGTTGTTTATTTTGCCCCTCCCCCTTTGTCCCAGGTTTTTCTTCATTTGGAATGGAACGATGTCGCTGAGGTGATGTGGAATCTCTATTAGAGATCTCATGTCGAAATGTGCATCCGACACCTTTGAATTTTGAAAATTTTCTCTAACTTATATATATATATATATATATATATATATATATATATATATATATATATATCACCCCTGTTATCAATCTGACACTTTTCAGTAGCATGGATGGCGCGTAATGTGTTTTCTAAAAATAGAAGTGGGCCTCACGTCAACTAATCCGCGCATATGGCACGTGACTGCTCCAAACGGTCACTCTTCCCCGAAAATCTTCACACAGTGAAAACTACACACGGAGAAGGAATATAACAAATGCAACACCCTATACAGTACTAGCCGAAAGCAATCGGAACAATAAAAAATATGGACAATGTTTATATTCTTTAACTCTTGAAATACGAGAAAATATTGGAATGCTGGAGAAAAACAAAAAAAGATTTGATTACATCATTCTTGTCGGTCGTTTTCAATGAAAGATGCTTAAAAGAATGGTTGCTGCCTAAAATATACATCAATGTATATACAAGAACTATTTTAACTTTTATGAGGCATCCAAATGAAGTTTAAAATCTCCCCTGTCCTAACACGTTTGCACATTGCCGGTAGTGTACAAAAGTATTAGTACAGGGGTGATTTTTGCTAAAACCCTCACTGAAATTCAAATACAGAGTGAAAAGCCAAGCACTTGTAAGAATTATTTAACTAAAAAGTAAAAAGAAGGAAGTCTTCGGAATTGGAATTGGCTCTCACAAAGCCCTGATCTCAATCCTATTGAACATCTATGGGATAGTTTGGATAAAAAAATTGATAAATCTAATGTTACTTTGCAAGACACACTTTGGGAACAAATACAAGCTGCTTGGCAGGAGATACCATTAGATACATTGAAGAAGCTTGTGATGTCAATGCCTGACAGAATGAAGGCTGTGATCAAAGCAAAAGGCTATTATACTAAATATTAAATTTATTTTGTAACAAGTATTTTTTCTTATTAAAGCATTTGTTGAGGAAATCAAATAAATTACTTTAATTAAATTGTTTATTTTCTGTCAATATGCCTCATAAAAAATAAAATAGTTCTTGTCCTAATACTTTTGCACAGTACTATATATATATATATATATATATATATATATATATATATATATATACTAGGCGCGATTAGTATATTATCGCAATTATTTTATTATCTCAAAACGAAAGGCTATTATACTAAATATTAAATTTATTTTGTAACAAATATTTTTTCTTGTTAAAGCATTTGTTGAGTAAATCAAATAAAATTACTTTAATAATTTTTTTTATTTTCTGTCAATCTGCCTCATGAAAGATAAAATATTTCTTGTCCTAATACTTTTGCACAGTACTGTGTGTATATATACATATGTGTATACACGTAGGTACACACCGATATATAAATATTTTCTGGTGTTAATAGAATATTGCTCAATGTAATATTTTAGAGCTATTGAGTAGATATTAATAAATATAGATATTATCCGACGTCTATAGCACGTCTCGGACTTTCATAGACTATGCAATCATAGGTGCATATTTCGATCAAAAAATGTTTTGTTTGTAACATACACCTGATGACTGAGTATGAATGAAGCCCCGAGTCGTGCTTTAAACGTAGGTACTCTATGCATATTTGGGTAGCAATCTTTCATCTAAATATGTTTCGTTAAAAATGCAAAGTTCGACAAATTGCTTAGCGTTCATTAGAACGTGAAAATTATCCATAATGGATTTTTTGTTCTTTTTATAAACATTTTAAAATGTTTATAAAAAGATCAGTTTTTTTCAAAATAAGGGCGGGCACAACGTTTTCATTTCATTTAATCTGACAATTAAAATAATGCAGACTTTTATGTATATATATATATATATATTGTTATAAGTATAAAATTTTATCACAGCAAGGTTAACCCTCTAGGGCCATATTTGATACAGTATGAAAACAAGCCTAGAAAGAAATATTTTCCTGAAAAATTTTTTAAGAGAAATATTTTATAAATTTCAAATGAAAGCAGTACTGACTGCTCAGTTAATGAATACCAAATGTTTCCTTATAGGGAAATACCAAATGTTTCCTTATAGGGAAATACTGTATCAAATATGATACGAATGGCCCTAGAGGGTTAATATCATACTTACAGACAGTTTTTAAAAATTTTTTAATGATGGAATAAAAAAATAAAATCACGAAAATGAATGACTGGTTTCAATCCCGTTTTTCGTCTGGTTCAACAGGGGCTTTTTTAAATTCTTCAATACTTAAAATATGAAAAATGAAGATGAATCATGACGAAGGTGGGGAAAAGGGCGGAGCGGCAAGCACTAAACGGTAATTATGGGCAGTGCAATCACACAATCTCTCTGTTTACTGAGAGACGGGGTCCTACATTTGATGTATCGTGACTCCAACGCCTGTAAATGAAACGGACATCCGTTTCGAGAATTCTTAATTGCATATGTTGCTTAATTCTGCAATCCAATCTCTGTGACGTCCTTCCTATGTAGTCATTACCCAACTATTGATAAATTTATAGATAACAAAAGAAATATGATGGGGAGGAAGTAACTTTTTTTATAGACGGAAAAGCAGAACGAGTGCCAAAATGGACCCTAATCTGAGCAGATAAATAACAGGAAGTAACTGCTCTAGAAGTTTGCTTAGCAAGATGTTCACTACGTGAACCAATATAAAGTAGCCTTAAAGAAACTGGACATTTTTCTACAGTATACGGCTTATCCTTAGAAAAAAATGTTTATTTTATCACGCATCACACCATTAACAACAGCACCAGGATAACCATTTTTGGATAAGTTGCTGCGGATAAAATCTAACTCCACGTTCAAATAACTTTCCGTGCAAATTTTAAATGCCTTGTGGTGATACCGAGCAAACGCGATGGACCGGATGTTGGCGCTTTCACGACCAAAAAGCAAATGACCAAAAGTCGTCCGTGCGCCGCCGGCTCCGCGCAGATGTCCCGGTTGAAAACTAAAAATTAATTAATATTAAATTTCCAGTTCGCGAGCCTACGCGAATTTCATTTCTCAGCTAATGGGAAGCCCAAAACCAAATACAAGTGTGAAATCCCAAATGAGCTGCTGTGATCCAAAAAGAAGATATAAAAAGCGGATACAGAAGGCAGACCGACTCGAACAGAAGAGAGTAATTAATATCCCCTTGACCCAAGTCAAGTGGCTTACTACGCTCGCCTCCCTTACCTATTTCCTTCTTCCCTGCCCCCAAAACTACTTACTGACCTAAGGAGCGAATACATCAAAGACATTCCTTACTTACACTCTCCCAAATTCTTAAGTATTAATTCTCTTTCAGCATTTTATTGCCACGAACATTTTAACCTCCGTTGGACCTGTACTTCATGTATTACTTCAATTGTAAAAACATTAATTGATATGTGTATATATAAAATGTTATCTTTCAACTCAATTTGCTTTTCTTGGTTTATAACCTTTCTTTATGACTTATAGTGGGCTATGTACAACAAGGCCAAATTCCGTTAACCTGCAACAGTATACAACTACCCTTTACTAGAACAGACTCTCCACTACTAACAGAAAAGAATAGACAAACAACCCACTATAGCCTTATGTGTAAGGGTCCTAAAATAATCTTTCGCTTTCTTGGACAAAATGTGTCGCACAGCGTGTACAATCTCGAAAATGTGGCTTTGCGAAATACGGAAGTTTTAAATTCTCTTGGGGTCCGATGAACGAAAACATCGAGAAATGATAGACAACATTCGGACTTCTTTTCTATTGTAAATTTTAGGGACGGATGCAACTGATTCAAAATAGTAAAAAATGAGTAGGCCTCTCTCTCACTATCAAACATAAAAAGTATCTTCCACATATCGATAATACATGGAAGGCTTATTGCTATGCGTGAAGAGGAAAGACTAAAAAAAACCCAGGTCCAAATCGTTTACACATTAAATATCGTAAATTAGACTGTGTTTCATGTCGGTAGATTTAAATCTTGGTCCTTCAACAATCCGACTAACCGAGAGAATCTAATTTGATCGAAAAACCACAACGAATTGAGACATTCTCTCCAAAGAATAATCAGAGAACAGCTCAAATGCTGGATTCGACTTTTATAAAACTGAATAGAATCCTATGTGGATAGGAGTCGCAGGTTCGAATCCTGCCGAATGACAGACATTTTCATAATAAAAACTTATCGTAAATAATCAGGCTGGTAGATATAAATATAGAATACTGTTTAATTAAAACAGAATATCTACTTAAATATGAGTATCGATCATAAATAATATTCAAACATATCATTTCATGATCATATATATATATATATATATATATAATCATAAATGCAAATTTATCACTATACTCATTTCGAAAAACCCTCCGCGTATATACGCGGAAAGAAAAAATGGCTGTAAAAAGAAAGAGCTAAGCACATGAACATCAGCCAAAGCGATTTGGACCGAGCTAGTACGTAGCCCAAACAAAATACTTGAGACGAGTAATCAATGACAAAGAAAAAAAAAACGCTCAATACTTAAGCAGAGCAGAATAAGTAAATTAACCTAGTGAGCCAACAAACCTACCAAGGTTTCATCTAAACGGATCTTCAGGGAAGGTTAGCTTCTCTGAACATACATACATACATACATACATACATACATACAAGCAGGCTGAGAAATATAGATAGATAGATAGATAGATAGATAGATAGATAGATAGATAGATAGATAGAGACAGACAGACAGACAGACAGACTGGTAGATAGATAGATAGATAGATAGATAGATAGATAGATAGATAGATATGAACAGACTAAGATAGATAGATAGATAGATAGATAGATAGATAGATAGATAGATATGAACAGACTAAGATAGATAGATAGATAGATAGATAGATAGATAGATAGATAGATAGATAGATAGACTGGTAGATAGATAGATAGATAGATAGATAGATAGATAGATAGATAGATATGAACAGACTAAGATAGATAGATAGATAGATAGATAGATAGATAGATAGATAGATACGAACAGACTAAGATAGATAGATAGATAGATAGATAGATAGATAGATAGATATGAACAGACTAAGATAGATAGATAGATAGATAGATAGATAGATAGATAGATAGATAGATAGATATGAACAGACTAAGATAGATAGATAGATAGATAGATAGATAGATAGATAGATAGATAGATACGAACAGACTAAGATAGATAGATAGATAGATAGATAGATAGATAGATAGATAGATAGATATGAACAGACTAAGATAGATAGATAGATAGATAGATAGATAGATAGATAGATATGAACAGACTAAGATAGATAGATAGATAGATAGATAGATAGATAGATAGATAGATAGATACAGACTGGTAGATAGATAGATAGATAGATAGATAGATAGATAGATAGATAGATAGATATGAACAGACTAAGATAGATAGATAGATAGATAGATAGATAGATAGATAGATAGATAGATAGATACGAACAGACTAAGATAGATAGATAGATAGATAGATAGATAGATATGAACAGACTAAGATAGATAGATAGATAGATAGATAGCTAGCTAGATAGATAGATAGATAGATAGATAGATAGATAGATAGATCTTATGGTTTGGTTTTATGTAAATATTCAGAACTCAAATATTTCCTCATTTACTTCTGGGTTTCTTTTAATGCGTCTTCCGCATCCGAACTGAGAAGTTGACATTTCCTATCCAAAAAAGAAAGAAGCTACCTGATCCCTTCCTCTCTTTGACACTGCGTTGGCTTCCTTCATCCAAGCGCCATTTTCGCCTCTTAAATCACCCAATTAGTCAAGCAATCTATTCAGCTCTTGTCGTCAGAGATTTTCATGAGAATGTTTTTTTAGGCTCTTTTGCAGATAAATCAGACAACAGAAACGAGCGAAGAGGTCGAAAAGCTACGACCTGAGCTATAAATTATCCATCAAGCATATCATTATTGTCACTACTAAAAGAATACAATGAAGTGTTATTTTATTTTATTTTTATTTTTATTTTTTTTTGTCGTAAATGCGCCTATCGTCCAGTCCAAATCCTTTCCTGATCTTTTAAACGTCTGTCGAGGTTTATTTCTTTTTTTGTTGTTTCCTGTTTAGGATTGTGTTTCTGTTTTCTTCTAAAATTTTTATCATTCTCTTTCCCTCCCAGTAGACCATTTGTGCCTTAGCAGCGTTATCGCCTTCCTTGGGTTGACTTGATAAAAAAAGAATCGGCATCCAGTCTTTTACAGAGATTTTTGCTTAAGATCAGTGCAAACAAGAGATATAATTACTTTTCTTCTTGGGTCTGATACTCTCTAAATATAGTACGAGGGTCATTCAATAAATAAGACGAATTCTTCGGTATAAGGACATTTCCGAGGGTCATTCAATAAATAAGGTGAATTTTTCGGTATAAGGACTTCTACGAGGGTCATTTAATAAATAAGTGGAATTTTTCGGTATAAGGACTTCTACGAGGGTCATTCAATAAATAAGGTGAATTTTTCGGTATAAGGACTTCTACGAGGGTCATTCAATAAATAAGGAGAATTTTTCGGTATAAGGACTTCTACGAGGGTCATTCAATAAATAAGGTGAATTTTTCGGTATAAGGACTTCTACGAGGGTCATTCAATAAATAAGGTGAATTTTTCGGTATAAGGACTTCTACGAGGGTCATTCAATAAATCAGGTGAATTTTTCGGTATAAGGACATCTACGAGGGTCATTCAATAAATAAGGAGAATTTTTCGGGATAAGGACTTCTACGAAGGTCATTCAATAAATAAGGTGAATTTTTCGGTATAAGGACATCTACGAGGGTCATTCAATAAATAAGGTGAATTTTTCGGGATAAGGACTTCTACGAAGGTCATTCCATAAATAAGGAGAATTTTTCGGTATAAGGATTTCTACGAAGGTCATTCAATAAATAAGGTGAATTTTTCGGTATAAGAACTTCTACGATGGTCATTCAATAAATAAGGCGTATTTTTCGTTATAAGGACTTCTACGAGGGTCATTCAATAAATAAGGCGAATTTTTCGGTACAAGGACTTCTACGAGGGTCATTCAATAAATAAGGTGAATTTGTCGGTATTACAGGTGGGGGATAACAGAATCAAGCAAGTACAAAAATTTAAGGACCTAGGAAGTGTTCTAACAGAAGATGGAAAGTGCGACACGGAGATCCGAAGGCGAATTGGCATGGCAAACGACGCGTTCCAGAAGATGAGGAAAATACTAACACACTCAATAGAAACGAAGAAAAGAGTGCTAGACTGCTACGTGATGTCAGTTCTTCAATACGGCAGTGAATGCTGGACAATATCATCGATAATGAGGACAAAACTGGAAGCGGCCGAAATGTGGTTCTACAGAAGGATGCTGCGGATATCATGGGTCGAGCATGTGAGCAATGATGAGGTTTTTGAAATGATGGAAACGAAAATGAAATTAATACTGAGCATCAGGAAGAGACAGCTGAAGTACCTGGGGCATGCAATGAGGAAGGAGGGCTTGGAGAACCTGATAGTAACAGGCCAGATACAGAGAAAGAGAGCCAGGAGAAAGCAACGGATAACATATTTGAAGGACCTAATCAGGTGGATGATGGAACGAGGATTGCGTCGTGTAACAGGAGAAGGCGTGCTAAGAGCCACCATGGATAGGGAGACGTGGAAACCCATGATCGCCTACATCTTGAAGGAACAAGGCACATAAAAGAATAATAATAATTCAATCTTTGTGTATAATGCGACCCCGTCATACAAGACAACACTATGGGAATTTTATTTAATGAAAAGTTATATCATATGCATAAAAATCTTAATGCTGTATCCACATTTTACGATTTAAAATTCAAAATACTAATGAACAAGTTCTTGGTATGGCGGTAAACTACATCCGGGAGCAAGGCCTCTGATTTGGAGGTTATGAGAAGCATAAAACCACCTCTTAATTGCTGTTGTTCCCAAGTCCACCCTGACCCGGAGTGGTAACACCTGTTAGGGTCCCAACTATAGGCAAATAGTTACCCACAAAACTGAGGCCAAAACACTATGAAATTATAAAAATACACTTTATAGAAATATATACATAAAAATACACTTTATAGAAATATATACATAAAAATACACTTTATAGAAATATATACATAAAAATAGACTTTATAGAAATATATACATAAAAATAGACTTTTATAGAAAAATATACATTTTTGAAAGAAAAATATTACCAACAATACTTTTCTGAAAGAAAAAACTTATCATAAAACATTTTTCAATGAAAAAGATTTTTACCATAATACATTTTTGAAGTAAAACTATTTTTTACGAACAATACATTTTTGAATAGGAAACTAGAAGACATCAGTTTTCTGAAATAAAATAAAAAATTAAAAAGTTTTTGTTAAAATCTGACGAAATCAACCTTTTCATTATAACTGAACATTAAAAATTTACCTTAAAACCCCACCTTTTTGGCATTAAATAACCCACAGAGGTTGATATGCCGTTAAACAAAAACTCAAACTCAAATTAACGAACACTATTTATATGGTGATATAAAAATATCGGCGTTGTTTGCGAAACGATTTTTTATTATTTTATTTTTACGAATATAAGCAACAACCTATCACCGTGGGAGAATTATCACCCAATTTTTCAAACAGAACAAAATTTAGAACGTACAAGAGGCTTTTATTGTAATATTCAGTCAGTCAGTCAATTGCCATAAGTGATACACACTTCAACGATCCTGTCTCTTTCGAGACATGGTTGACTAAGCAGAAGATTTTCACGCAGTAGGTTGCCATTTTTTTTTGCGGTAGACTGGTTGCCAATCAAGGCTATAAGATCTAATCTATCTTGCTATTCAATCCTTTTACCCAGATCAAAGTACCATATATGAAACACTTTTGGGCGATCATGTCTCTTTCAAGGTATGGCTAAATAGGTGGAAGATTTTTTTGCGGTAGACTGGTTGTCAAACAAGGCTATGGAACCTAATCTGTTCTGCTATTCAATCCTTTTATCCAGATCAATCAGTTAAGTTTCATATTTTATACACAATGGGGGTTATATCTCTTTCGAGTCATGACATACTAGGCTGAAGATTTTATCGGCACAGGTTACCAATTCTTTCTGCGGTAGATTGGTTGCCAGTCTAGGTTATTGAAACCAATCTGTCTTGCTATTGAACCCAGATGAAAAATATGATGAATTCATACCTTTCCCAAGAGTATTTGCGCGTAAATGAATGCAATGAATTCAACTGGAATGCGAACTCGGCTAGCCGATTTTTGATTCTAAGCTGATATCCATTGCACCACAACGGAAATACTAGTCGCGATATTATCTATATATATAAAAGGCAATCTGTGTCTGTGTGTGACTGTAATCTATGCACGCCTACATTTTTAAGCTACGCCATTCAAACTTTCTAGGGACACATATCTTACAGGGAAGCCAGGTCAAGACATACTTTTTGAGTTTAAGTTCAGCAATTTTCCTTATCGCACTTTTTGACCAATGGAGCCGATTGTTTACATTTTTTCCGTAAAATATCTAAGATCTAGGATGGTTGCTGGATTACGTCACAGAAATCAATTCACACGTGTCAAACGCGACTAAAAAAATAAAATGAGTCTTTATATTTAATATTTATTCCGATGTTTTAAAAATTCATTTGGTCAACAAAAATGTGAATATTTTTCCCCGTAATTTTGAAACAAAAGAAATATATTGAAAAAGTGTTTTTTCAAACAAGAACAAAATATGGTTACAGGGCGTGTCAGGAAGTGGGTAAGAGAAGGATTAAAATACTAAGAGTGGAGTGGACAGAGAAAAGAGCATGAAGGATAGGATGCAAGTTCGCAAGATAGGAGATGACTATTGACTTTACACTTTAACTCCTGGAGATTGTAGCTGTCGGAGTAGCAAGTAAACGGAAGGTATTTCCACAGGCGGGAAGTGCAAGAAAAGAAGCTGGTGGAGTAGAATTTGCGTTTACATTATATTTGTTTCACAGCAAAAGGGGTTGGACCTAGTTGCTAATCTTCTGGCATAGGGGGAACCAAAGAGCTAAGTTCATCGGAGCAGAAGCCGTGAAAGTATTTGTAGAAGAGACACAGGGAAGCAACACTGCGTCAGTGAGAAAGTGACTGTATCCGAGCTGCCAAGTTGGGATTGATCACATTACAGATTCTTTGTTGGATTTTGTCAAGGACCCCTAGGTTTATAGCAGGGACACCCGACCAGATATGGCAGCAGTATTCAATGTAAAGGGGATGGTAGATTTATATATGGGCAGGTTTGTTTCAGGCGGGTTACTGGCATTAATGTCTTACTTAAGGGGGATTTGATTTTAAATAATGGCTTTACTACCTTGCAAGGGATGAACTCACTTTAAAAAAATAGATTGAAAATTTTTCTTATAATCAGTTTTCCAGATGTTACCTCCGTGAAAAGATATACGGGTCCTTCACCAGCAAAAGAATTTCCCCAGAGAACTGATTCACTGGTTTTCTTTCTAAAAACATCATCTGTTAGGTTTGATTTTGGTAACGTGTAATGGCTTTTCGATGTCATCCAAGTTTTTGCCTCTCTGGTTTTCTTTCTTTTATTCCTGCTTTTTCCTTTATGATTTTTAGATTCTTCTTTGCTTTCCTACTTTTTCTTTCACGCTTCGTTATATCTTTTTGCTTTTTTTTTTTCTATTTTCTTTCTTCTTTTTCCATTCTGTATTTTCTTCCTGTGTTTTCACTTCCTGTTTTTCACTTCCTGTTTTTCATTCCAGCATTTTCTTCCTGATTTTTCATTCAACCCTTTTCGTTTCTCTTTTTGCCTTACTGATTTTTCTTCTTCATTTTCCTCCTTCCGTATACTTTTTCCTTTTTCTCTTTCTACATTTTTCATTCTTTCTATTTTTCCCTGATATTTCCTTTTTCTTTTTCCTTTCTTCGTTTTATTTTCTGATTGTATTTTCCTTCTTTACCCTTCCTGCTTTTTCCTTTATGTTTTTCCTTCCTGCTCTTTCCTTCTTTTCCTTCCTGCTTATTTATTCTTACTTTTGTTTTCAATCTTTTTCTTTCAGCATTTTTTTCTTTCTCTGTTTTCCTTCGTACTTTTTTTGTTTCATTTTATCCTATTCTGCATTTTTCCTGTTTTTACCTTCCTTGTTTTTCTTTCATGCTATTCCCTTACTGGTTTTTCTTTCTGTTAAATCCTTCCTTCATTTTCCTTCCTGTTTTTTCCTTCCTGTTTTTTCCTTCCTTGTTTTTCTTTCATGCTATTCCCTTACTTGTTTTTCTTTCTGTTAAATCCCTCCTTCATTTTCCTTCCTGTTTTTTCCTTCCTTCTTTTTCTTTCATGCTATTCCCTTACTGGTTTTTCCTTCCTACTCTTTCCTTCCTATGTTATGCTTTCTTCTTTTTCTAACTATTTTATCCTGCTATTTTCTTCATTGCTTTTTCCTTTATGATTTTTTCTTCACACTTTTTCTTTCCTATTTTTTCCTTCCTGCATTTTCATTCTATTTTTCCATCATTTTTCGTTCTTGCTTTTTCTTTCCTGCTTTTTCATTCTTTCTTTCTCTTTCCTGCTATTTCATTTTTTTTTCTTTCCTGCTTTTACCTTCCTGCTTTTTCCTTCCTGCTATTTCTTTCCTGCTTTTTCATTCTTTCTTTTTCCTTCCTGCATTTTCATTCTTAATTTCTTTCTTGCTTTTTCCTTCCTGCTTTTTCTTTCTTGCTTTTTCATTCTTGATTTTTCTTTCTTGCTTTTTCCTTTCTGCTTTGTTATTGTTTTCTTCCCTGCTTTTTCCTAGCTGCTTTTTTTCTTCTTGCTTTTTCTGCCTGCTTTTTCATTCTTTCTTTTTCCTTCCTGCATTTTCATTCTTTTTTCTTTCTTGCTTTTTCCTTCCTGCTTTTTCTTTCTTGCTTTTTCATTCCTGATTTTTCTTTCTTGCATTTTCCTTCTTGCTTTGTTATTGTTTTCTTCCCTGCTTTTTCCTATCTGCTTTTTTCTTCTTGCCTTTTCTGCCTGCTTTTTCATTCTTTCTTTTTCCTTCCTGCATTTTCATTCCTGATTTTTCTTTCTTGCTTTTTCCTTTCGGCTTTGTTATTGTTTTCTTCCCTTCTTTTTCCTATCTGCTTTTTTCTTCTTGCCTTTTCTTCCTGCTTTTTCATTCCTTCTTTTTTCCTGCTTTTTCTTTCCTGCTTTTTCATTCTTTCTTTTTCCTTCCTGCATTTTCATTCTTTTTTCTTTCTTGCTTTTTCCTTCCTGCCTTTTCTTTTTTGCTTTTTCCTTCCTGCTTTTTTTCTTCCCTGCTTTTTCCTATCTGCTTTTTTCTTCTTGCTCTTTCTTCTATTCTTTTTTCTTCGGGCTTTTTCTTTCCTACTTTCATCTTTATGCTATTTCATTCCTGTTATTTCCTTAGTGCTATTTTCTTTATTTCTTTTCTTTCATGCATTTTCTTTCCTTTCTGATTTTTCATTTTTTCTTGTTTTCCTTCCTGCTTTTTCCTTCCTGCTATTTTGTTTCTACTTTTTCTGTATTGTTTTATTCTGAAACCATTTTTTTCGGCTTTCTCCTTCCTTAGTTTTTCCTACCACCTTTTTCATTCCTGCTTTTTTCTGTAGTGAAAAAAAAAATTCAACATTCAAATCTGACTCATTGATTTTGTTAAAAAAATAAATAAATAAAAACGAATTTTCTGGAATGTACAACATTCGCACACAAAACTCACGAACTTTTACACCTCGGTGTGAAATATTTTTCAACAAATAGCAAACTAGGAAACATTTAAAAAAAAGAACAAAAATTCAAATAATCTTTAATTATAAAAATAAATAAATATCAAATTCCTTTTACGGACCCTTTTCGCTAGCCGACGTGAAGTTTTTTTTTTATCGTCCAATGGGAAGCCCAGAATTAAATCCGAGTGTGAATTCCCAAATGACCTGTTCGGAGCCCCCGAAAACGAAATAAAAAGACGACACAAGAAAACAATCGACAGTAGAGAAAATACGAGCATAATTATCACGTCCCTTAACAAACGTCAAGCGATCGTATTATTGTTGCCTCTCTCATCTTTTTCTTCGCTGTTCACCAAGCTACTTAATAACTGACCGGTACCCGAAGGACTGAGCGGAGACTTCAAAGACACTCCTAACAAACAAATGCTCACACATACATACGCATAAACTCTTTTTTTAGCAATTATTACTATAAACATTTTTAACGATCTTTGTACCAACCCAAGAACATTACTTTTATTTGTAAAAAAAAACTTAATTGATATATATATATATATATATATATATTTTAATCATTTCACCCCGAGCAAGGCAGAAACGCCACTGATGTGCAGGGGGTTACATAAATGTAAAAAGATTAATTAGAAAAGAGTGAGGAGTACAAGCTAGTTAGAAAGGAACAATAGAAAGCTGAGAAAGCAGGTGCAATGACAGATACATAGGCGGAGAGAAAGTGAAGGTTATACAGGGGAGGGGAGAGAGATAGAGTCCAGTGGTTAGTAGATGAGTATTATATATATATATATATATATATATATATATATATATATATATACAGTACACTAAATCTAAAATTGAGCCACCACCGACCGCGGTTCCACACAACGGATCGTCAGGGCCAGGCTAACAATTTAGATTAAAAACGGCAAACATATAGAGCTCAAAAGACAACTACTTTTACTGAAATGTTTATCAATTGATGTGAAAAAAAATTACCAATTTTCGTTCTTACCTCCTTATTAAAAGTGGGGTTGAACCAGATTATTTTCCTAGCTCTATTCTTATTTTTAGCATTATTAGGTGTGGCAAATTGAAGATTATCTTTATAGCCACTTTTTAGTCGTGCTGATTGGTATATCTTCTTATGCCTATCGAAAATCTCAATATCAGAAGAGTTAGTGGAAAGTCTATACGCTATACTTTTTGGTATAGCATTTAAAATATAATTTTAAATATTAGGATGATTAGAATGCTTATTCACGTAAATAGGGGTAGAATTGCTTTTTGTGTCTAAGGGGCAATGTTTCCTGTATTTAGATCCAAAGTTATATCTAAATAATTAACAGTTTTTAAATTACAATCATTTTCTATATTGAATCCATTATCGGTCGGTAGTGGCTCAATTTTAGATTTAGTGTACTGTATTTTTACTCTACTTTCGTACTTCGTATAGAGCACTTTACTGTTAAGGTTTCATCTTGGGTTTTTTTTCTTTCAAAGGAGCACTAGACATATTGTTCTAGTGTGCAGTTTGTTTCTTTTTTTTTTTTTTCGTCCCCATGATTATATATATATATATATATATATATATATATTGTAACAAAATTGTAGAACACGTAGGTTTTTTACCTACTGTTCAGGTATTTACTTTTTTCTTTCAAAGGAGCACTAGACATATTGTTCTAGTGTGCTGTTTGTTTTTTGTTTTTTTTTCGTCCCCATGATTTAACCTACGAAGTAATCCTCTTTGGGTTATTTGACGATTTAACTTACTGTTAAGTTAGCATTGTTTTTTCGGATGTTTAGTCTGTAATTATCAGTGCTGCTTTATTGTAATTAAGCATATATATATATATATATATATATATATATATATATATATATATTGTAACAAAATTGTAGAACACGTAGGATTTTTTACCTACTGTTCAGGTATTTACTTTTATAAAGAGTGCTCGATACAACGTAGAGCATTTCGACTTATCACCCGATGAGAAGCGCACGTAGCAGCTTCGAAACGTGAAAATATTTGTGTTGTCATATTATGAATTTATAAACCATTGTAATAACCATTTCCTGCTTTTTCCTTCCTACTTTTTCATTCTTTCTTTTTCCTCTCTGATTTTTCTTAATGCTTTTTCCTTCCTACTTTTTCATTCTTTCTCTTTCCTCTCTGATTTTTCTTAATGCTTTTTCCTTCCTACTTTTTCATTCTTTCTTTTTCCTCTCTGATTTTTCTTAATGCTTTTTCCTTCCTACTTTTTCATTCTTTCTTTTTCCTCTCTGATTTTTCTTAATGCTTTTTCCTTCCTACTTTTTCATTCTTTTTTTTCCTCTCTGATTTTTCTTAATGCTTTTTCCTTCCTGTTTTTTTTTCCGGCTTTATTCCTGTTTTCTTCATACTTTTTCTTTCTTGTTTTTCATTTCTTTTTGTATATTTCTTCTTTTTAATTTCTGGTTATTTCCTTCTGTTTTTCATTCTTGTTTTTTTCCTTCCTGATTTTTTCATCCTGCTGTTTATTTTCTTGTTTTTCCTTCCTGCATTTTCCTTCTTACTTCCTGCTTTTTTATTTCTACTTCTTCATTTCTCCTTTTCCCTTTCTGATTTTTCCTTCCAGCTTTCTCCTTCCTTCTTTTTTCTTCCTTTTTTCCTTCCTACTATTTTCTTCCTGCTTTCACATTTCTGTCTTCCCCGTTTTTTTCCTTGCTTTTTAGTTTCTGCTTACTCCTTTCTGTTTTCCTTCCTGCTTTTACCCTCTTCTTCTTTTTCCTTTCTCTTATTTCCTTCCTACTGTCAACAATATCCTTCATCAACAATTTGTCTAATAACTTCCCTGTGCACAGGGTTTGAAATAAAAGATGATAAAACATTCAGTAATGAATTAGAACACTCTTAGCTACTGGTGTGTTTGCATGGTATATAACACGCTAAAAGTCTGAACTTTTCTACCGAGCGCCGACTGATGATAATCCAGTCGGGTTTCAGTCCTGGCTAAAAAGCAAATGTATCGATGGGCTGTGATACAGTGAAACGGATCTGTTTGCGGATGAATATATACATTATATTCGTGAGGATATATACAAATAAATACACAAAGGTCTTTAATATAATAGAGAGGATACGATTTTCTTGTTTCTATGTTCACATTCGAGTACAATTTTTAAACATAACTTGAAGAAGGCTGATATACTGTGGAAATATTGTCGAACATTTTTTAAACACTCTCTTTTATTAAATTTATTTTCTTAAATCGTGCCCTCCTCTAAGTGGGGAAAAATATTGGAAGAATAACGTCAATCAATTTGTTTATTGTTGTGAGTTTATTATAAAAAAATCTTCTTTGTTCGGTCAAAGAAAATTGAAATCTTATTTCATAAGCAGTGAAGGTTTATTAGTTCCATTGTATAGATGACATTAAGCCGAACGCGTATTTAAACTTCAAGTTCGAGGAGATATTTGGGTTCTTTTAAAACCATCGTTTCTCTCAATAGCGAACAAACGTCTACAATTATTTTCAACTTAAGATCTGCCAAATACCGTTATGGACATTCGTGACTACCTTTCTGGTCGGTTGAAAATATCCTCTGCTGGGCATAATTCCGCGAGGCGCCAGCGTTGCATCGTGTTCATCTTCTCTTGGAGTGTTAAAACAACCTCTGGGCAGATAGAGGTCAGTGGACAGGTCAATGCTTGTCGGTGTATCGCGTGTCCATCTGTGGTTGGCTGTTGGCCATAATCATTTAGTCAATGGGTCGGTGTTTGTGTTGGATTAGAGAAATTGGGCCGTCGACAACTCGTGGTCAGAAAGCGTGAGCGTTACTCGGCGTTGCCCAGGCTTCTAAACTTTTCCGTTAAATTCATCACTTATAATTAAGGCCAACGTCTTTTTTAAGGGAATGCGTCGAACAATGATGGTAGACACAGATACGAATCAACAAGACAGTAAAGTAAAAGTAAAAGAAAGTCAATTAAGTGCCATACGTGATACACGCTTGGGTGATCATGTCTTGAAAGATTATCTCGCAGTAGGTTGCCATTGCTTTCTGCAGTAGACTGGTTGCCAGCCAAGACTATAGATTCCAATCTGTCCTGTTATTTGACCCATAGCTAGAGCGGGAAGAGATGTATTATATTATTAAGTAATAATTAGTGGGGGATCATATTATTACTTTATAACAATAGAAAACTGCTCCCCCAATTTATGTCCAGTAGAAGCCTTAGTCATGTTTTCAGCTATTATATTGGTCAGTTAAGTGCAAAATGTGACACACGCTTTGGGCGATCATGTCTCAAAAGAGACATGACTAACTGGGCAGAAGATTATCCCGCAGTAGGTTGCCATTACTTTTGTACGCTAAATTCGTTGCCAGCCAAGGCTATAGAACCCAATCTGTCCTATTATTTAACCCATAACAGGAGGGAAGAGACGGATTAATACCTTTCCCAAAGGCATTTGTGCGTATGGGAATGCCATGAATTCAACTGGAATTTATTATTAAGTAATAATTAGTGGGGGATCATATTATTACTTCATAACAATAGAAAACCGATTCCCCAATTTATGCTCAGTAGAAGCCTTAATCATGTCGTCAACTATTATATTCAGCTGGTCAGTTAAGTGCCAAACGTGATACAAGCTTTGGGCGATCATGTCTCAAAAGAGATATGACTGACTGGGCAGAAGATTATCCCGCAGTAGGTTGCTTTTGCACGGTACATTTGTTGCCAGCTAAGGCTATAGAACTCAATCTGTCCTATTATTTAACCCATAACTGGAGGGAAGAGACGGATTAATAGCTTTCTCAAAGGTATTTGTGCGTAAGTGAATGCAATGGATTCAACTGGAATACGAACTCGGCATCCCAATTTGTCGCTTCGAGTCGATATCCACTGCACCACAACACACATCTAGAAAGTAGGAAGAAAAATTTATCAAAAGACAGAATCTATGGTTTTCTGCCAGAAAATACATCCTACGACAGAGATATAGCAAAATCAAGCAAAGAGAAAGAGTGAGTGAGTTAGTTTTGTTTAATGGCATATCAACACCTATGTAGGTTATTTAATGTCAAAAAATTATTGTTTTAAAGTATTTTTTATGTGTTCGATTATAGAGAAAAGGTTGATTTAGTTGGATTTGATGAAAAATTTATTTTTTTATTTTAGAAAACTGAAAATGTACTCCCGTTCTATATCCAAAAATGTATTATGGCAATAATCTTTTTCTTTAACAATGTGTTATGGGAATAAATTTTCCCTTTAAAATTCTATAAATGTTATAAAAGTATTTTTATACTTTCATAGTGTTTTAACCACAATTTGGGGGTTAACTATTTTCCTATAGCTGGGACCCTAACCGATGCTGCTACTCCGGATCAGGGTAGACCTGGGAACAACTTATGAAGTTAATCTCGCAGTGGAGGCTAGTATTTGTGCTGAAAACCGCTCCTAATAGGGTCGACGTACAAAACATTAGGACCTTAACATACTATGTATTATGCAGTGTAATCTTGCCAGGTTCCTGACTATTTTCGTATTCAACTAACTGTCCATTACTATCTTCTTCAGCGACTGAACCTCGTTCCTCTTACTACTCCTACTTACGTTAGTTAGGAGAGTCTATTCACCATAACAGAACAACAGCAATTAAGAGGTGGTCCATGCTCTTAATAACCTCCCAATCAGAAGCCTTGCTGCCGGATGCAGTTAGTGTCAAGCCCAGAACCGCAATTACAAAGGTTTCCAGGATATGTTTTTAAAAGTGATGGGGAAATATGAATGCAAAATCGATAGATGCGCTGAGACAGAAAATGATGTCATCTGAAGGTTGAGGAACGTATTAAGAAAGAGTAAATTTTAAAACAGGATAGAGAACTAAACTAGTACGTAATATCAGTCCTCATATGTGGCAGTGAATGCTGGACAATCTCCTTACAGATGAAGAAGAGACCTGAAGCAGCAGAAACAAAGAAAAGATTACTGAACTGTTACGCAATATCAGTCCTCCTATATGGCAATAAATGCTGGACAATCTCCTCACAGATGAAGAAGAGACTTGAAGCAACAGAAACAATGAAATGATTACTGAACTGTTACGTACAATGAATGCTGGACAATCTCCTCACAGATGAAGAAGAGACTTGAAGCAACAGAAACAAAGAAAAGAGTACTGAACTGTTACGTAATATCAGTCCTCCTATATGGCAGTGAATGCTGGACAATCTCCCCAGAGATGAAGAAGAGACTTGAAGCAAGAGAAACAAATAAAAGAGTACTGAACTGTTCCGTAATAGCAGTCCTCCTATATAGCAGTGAATGCTGGACAATCTTCTCACAAATGAAGAAGAGACTTGAAGCAAGAGAAACAAATAAAAGAGTACTGAACTGTTCCGTAATAGCAGTCCTCCTATATAGCAGTGAATGCTGGACAATCTCCTCACAGATGAAGAAGAGACTTAAAGCAACAGAAACAAAGAAAAGAGTACTGGACTGTTACGTAATATCAGTCCTCCTATACGGCAATGAATGCTGGACAATCTCCTCGCAGATGAAGAAGAGCATAAAGTAACAGAAACAAAGAAAAGAGTACTGAACTGTTACGTAATATCAGTCCTTCTATATGGCAATGTATGCTGGACAATCTAATCACAGTTGAAGAAGAGACTTGAAGAAACAGGAACACAGATAGGATTACCGAACTGTTACGTAATATCAGTCCACCTATATGGCAGTGAATGATGGACAATCTCATCAGAGATGAAGAAGAGCCTTGAAGCAACAGAAACAAAGAAAAGAGTACTGAACTGTGACGTAATATAAGTCCACCTATATGGCAGTGAATGCTGGACAATCTCCTCACCGATGAAGAAGAGACTTGAAGCAACAGAAACAAAGAAAAGCGTACTGAACTGTTACGTAATATCACTCCTCCTATATGGCAATGAATGCTGGACAATCTCCTTACAGATGAAGAAGAGTCTTAAAGTAGCAGAAACAAAGAAAAGAGTACTGAAATGTTACGTAATATCAGTCCTCCTATATGGCAGTGAATGCTGGACAATCTCCTCACAGATGAAGAAGAGACTTGAAGCAAGAGAAACAAATAAAAGAGTACTGAAATGTTACGTAATATCAGTCCTTCTATATGGCAGTGAATGCTGGACAATCTCCTCACAAATGAAGAAGAGACTTGAAGCAACAGAAACAAAGAAAAGTGTACTGAACTGTTCCGTAATAGCAGTCCTCCTATATGGCAGTGAATGCTAGACAATCTCCTCACAGATGAAGAAGAGACATAAAGCAAGAGAAACAAATAAAAGAGTACTGAACTGTTACGTAATATCAGTCCTCCTATATGGCAGTGAATGCTGGACAATCTCCTCACAGATGAAGAAGAGACTTGAAGCAACAGAAACAAAGAAAAGAGTACTGAACTGTTACGTAATATCAGTCCTCCTATATGGCAGTGAATGCTGGACAATCTCCTCACAGATAAAGAAGAGACTTGAAGCAACAGAGACAAAGAAAGGGTACTGAACTCTTACGTAATATCAGTCCTCCTATATTGCAGTGAATACTGGACAATCTCCTCACAGGTGAAGACATTTTCTGACGTATATTTAATGACTGATTCCTTCATTTTCGTAGGCTTATCAGCCATTTGCAATTATTTAAACCTACAGATATTTTTAGATTGTCTGATTTTTTTTCTTTAAAAGTCATTTAATAATACGTAGCTCTAAAATGCCTTGCTTTGGGCGACAGGATTGTATAAAAAAAATTATGTTTTGGTTTTGTGGAAAAGTGAATTCGTCAATTTAAATTGAGGTCAGCAGGATATCTGTTAAAATTACACATTCACCATGCACATTTACAAATCTACGTACATTGAATAATGTTTGCTATACGTGGTAGAATGCTCCTAATATTTATCTCGAGGTTCTTGGGAGAATCAAAATAAGGATCTGCAATGTAATCCGTCCTGATCTGGCATCTCTAGTTCAGTCACTTTCTCAACGACGTGCCGTGGCTTCCCTCTGTCCTTTCTACAAATATTTTCATGGCAGCTGATCTGATCAGTATTTTTCTGGTTCCCCGTCCATGTTAATGACAGTAACGTCTTCAAACATAAATGTATTGGATAATAAAATAACGATAACACAAAGTGTAATTCTATTAAAATATCTATAAAAGTAATGTCCATAGAAGCTACTTTCCTATAATCTTATATTATATTAAGCGGCGTATGCATAGACCATAACCAAAATACTGTACGCTATTTTGTGAGAGGTTTTGAAAGAGAAAATGTATTTTATTAATGAAAAATCATGGTTCCTGTGTTCATTGTAAACAGAAAAGACCAACCGAGTAATGACCAAGTGTGTAGAAGCCAGAAGTTTCGTTATTAGGTCGCGGGATACGACAACAAACCTACCTATTTTTACTATATTGTACAGTACACACACACCTATGCAAACACAATTACTGCTACAACCACCAGCTTAAGCTGCTACTGCTACGGTGATGCTATAGGCTTTTTCCTTCTACTCTCTAACTCTTTACTACCCTTCCGTTTGGCAAAGGTGAGAGAAAGGCTGAGGAGAGTAGCGTTTATAGATTATAAAAAGATAGAGAGGAAGGAAAAGCTCATGTAGAGAGTGAGTGTGTTATCTTTCTTCAGTGGCGTAACGGACGGAGGAACTAAGTAACTAAGGAAGGAACAAGCAGAATTATTATAAGGTGTTTGCCGTGTTTGTGTACGAAATATCCTTTTTTATCTGATTCAATAAAATTTCTAATATGTAAGAAATCCAAACAAACGTCACTTTCGGAAATAGCAGGAAAGCGTATAGATATTAATACGTTTAAAATAAATATTTGATAATAGACGCCATGTTAAATCGATTATGCCGCCTGGAAACTATTTGATGTCTACGTACATTTTTAGTAGACTGTTGAACGTCTGTAGTTTAAAATGATGAGGCTAGCGAGTTTTCTTTTCTTTTTTTTTTTTTAGGGAAGTGATGTGAAATGAAGATTAACAAGAAGAGATTTAATTTAATCATTCCATCCAGAAGAAGTAAAGTCTTGGCTATTTCAGTCATATTTAATTTAGTTAATGGAAATGAGATTCTAGATGCGCGTATTTATAAAAATAATGCTTGCTTTTGCAATTAAGCAATTAATGTAATCGAGTTTACGGTATGCATGATGCTTGTAAAATCATGTTTATCTTCTATATTTTACGCGAAATCCATTGATAGATTATAAGTTCTGCGGGAATTATTTGAATGACTAAATGTTACATGACTTTCCATTCAGACTAGTATCCACATCTTGGTTGTTATACTCACAAGGTATCAACCGGATTCTTGAGATGACGAATGATCATTATTACATGCCTTTCCATTGGGACTAGTATCCACATCTTGGTTGTTATACTCACAAGGTTTCAACTGGATTCTGAGATGACGAACGATCATTATTACATGCCTTTCCATTGGGACTAGTATCGACATCTTGGTTGTTATACTCACAAGGTATCAACCGATTCTTGAGATGACGAACGATCATTATTACATGCCTTTCCATTGGGACTAGCATCCTACATCTTGGTTGTTATACGCAGCACAAGGTTTCAACCGGATTCTTGAGATGACGAATGATCATTATTACATGCCTTTCCATTGGGACTAGTATCCACATCTAAGGTATCAACCGGATTTTGAGATGGACGAATGATCATTATTTACATGCCTTTCCATTGGGATCAGTGGTCGACATCTTGGTTGTTATACTCACAAGGTTTCAAATCGGATTCTGAGATGACGAATGATCATTATTGCGTTTCTTCTGACATCTTGGTTGTTATACGCACGTGTTCTAACCGGATTCTTGAGATGACGAATGACTTGTTATTACATGGCTTTCCATTGGGACTAGTATCGCCATATCTTGGTTGTTATAAATGGCCAGTTTCCACCGATCTTGAGATGACGAACGACTTATTATTACATGCCTTTCCATTGGGATCATGACCGCTATCTTGGTTGTTATACTCACAAGGTATCAACCGGATTCTTGAGATGACGAAACTGATCATTATTACATGCCTTTCCATTGGGACTAGTATCCACATCTTGGTTGTTATACTCACAAGGTTTCAATGATTCTGAGATGACGAATGATCATTATTACATGCTTCTTCCATTGGGACTAGTATCCACATCTCTTATGAAAGCAGGTCGTATAAGGGTATCGAACGGATTCTTGAGATGACGAATGATCATTACATGCCTTTCCATTGACTACATTGGACATCTTGGTTGTTATACTCACAAGGTATCAACCAGATTCTTGAGATGACGAATGATCATTATTACATGCCTTTCCATTGGGACTAGTATCCACATCTTGGTTGTTATACGCACAAGGTTTCAACCGGATTCTTGAGATGACGAATGATCATTATTACATGCCTTTCCATTGGGACTAGTATCTTTCATCTGCTGTTATACTCAAAGAAGGCTTCACCGGATTCTTGAGATGACGAACGACTATTATTACATGCCTTTCCATTGGGACTAGTATCCACATCTTGGTTGTTATATCATGTATATATCAACCGGATTCTTGAGATGACGAACGATCATTATTACATGCCTTTCCATTGGGACTATGGACCACATCTTGGTTGTTATACTCACAAGGTTTCAACCGGATTTTGAGATGATGAATGATCATTATTACATGCCTTTCCATTGACCAGTATCCACATCTTGGTTGTTATACTCCGTTTATGACAACTGGATTCTTGAGATGACGAACGATCATTATTACATGCCTTTCCATTGGGACTAGTATCCACATCTTGGTTGTTATACTCACAAGGTTTCCAACTGATTCTTGAGATGACGAATGATCATTATTAGATGCCTTTCCATTGGGACTAGTATCCACATCTGGTTGTTATACTACAAGGTATCAACCGGATTCTGAGATGACGAATGATCATTATTACATGCCTTTCCATTGGGACTAGTATCGACATCTTGGTTGTTATACTCACAAGGTATCAACCGGATTCTGAGATGACGAATGATCATTATTTTCCATTGTATCAGGTATCCACATCTTGTTGTTATACGCACAAGGTTTCAACCGATTCTTGAGATGACGAATGATCATTATTACATGCCTTTCCATTGGGATTAGTATCTTCATCTTGGCTGTTATACTCACAAGGTTTCCACCGGATTCTTGAGATGACGAACGATCATTATTACATGCCTTTCCATTGGGACTAGTATCCACATCTTGGTTGTTATACTCACAAGGTATCAACCGGATTCTTGAGATGACGAACGATCATTATTACATGCCTTTCCATTGGGACTAGTATCCACATCTTGGTTGTTATCATTGTTTCAACTGACTTTGAGATGACGAATATTCATTATTGTCTTTCCATTGGGACTATATCCACATCTTGGTTGTTATACTCACAAGGTATCAACCGGATTCTTGAGATGACGAATGATCATTATTATACGTCTTTCCATTGTATTCAGTATCTTCATCTTGGTTGTTATACTCACAAGGTTTCCACCGGATTCTTTGGAGATGACGAACGATCATTATTACATGCCTTTCCATTGGGACTAGTATCCACATCTTGGTTTATACGCAAAATGTATGTCAACCGGATTTCTTTGAGATGACGAATGATCATTATTACATGCTTTCCATTGGGACTAGTATCTTCATCTTGGTTATACTCACAAGGTTTCCACTGATTCTCCTTGAGATGACGAACGATCATTATTATGATGCTTTCCTTCATTGGGATCAGTGGACCTACTATCTTGGTTGTTATACTACAAGGTATCAACCGGATTTTGAGATGACGAACGATCATTATTACATGCCTTTCCATTGGGACTAGGTATCCACATCTTTATTATTGTCAAGTTTCTAACCAGTTCGATTTTGAGATGACGACGATCATTATTACATGCCTTTCCATTGGCACTAGTATCTTCATCTTGGTTGTTATACTCACAAGGTTTCAACCGGATTCTTGAGATGACGAATGATCATTATCACATGCCTTTCCATTGGGACTAGTATCTTCATCTTGGTTGTTATACTCACAAGGTTTCAACCGGATTCTTGAGATGAGGAATGAACATTATCACATGCCTTTCCATTGGGACTAGTATCCACATCTTGGTTGTTATACTCACAAGGTTTCAACCGATTCTTGAGATGACGAATGATCATTATTACATGCCTTTCCATTGGGACTAGTATCTTCATCTTGGTTGTTATACTCACAAGGTTTCAACCGGATTCTTGAGATGACGAATGATCATTATTACATGCCTTTCCATTGGGACTAGTATCTTCATCTTGGTTGTTATACTCACAAGGTTTCAACCGGATTCTTGAGATGAAGTATGATCATTATTACATGCCTTTCCTTTGGGACTAGTATCTTCATCTTGGTTGTTATACTCACAAGGTTTCAACCGGATTCTTGAGATGACGAATGATCATTATCACATGCCTTTCCATTGGGACTAGTATCTTCATCTTGGTTGTTATACTCACAAGGTTGCAACCGGATTCTTGAGATGAGGAATGAACATTATTACATGCCTTTCCATTGGGACTAGTATCCACATCTTGGTTGTTATACTCACAAGGTTTCAACCGGATTCTTGAGATGACGAATGATCATTATTACATGCCTTTCCATTGGGACTAGTATCTTCATCTTGGTTGTTATACTCACAAGGTTTCAACCGGATTCTTGAGATGACGAATGATCATTATTACATGCCTTTCCATTGGGACTAGTATCTTCATCTTGGTTGTTATACTCACAAGGTTTCAACCGGATTCTTGTGATGAAGAATGATCATTATCACATGCCTTTCCATTGGGACTAGTATCTTCATCTTGGTTGTTATACTCACAAGGTTTCAACCGGATTCTTGAGATGAGGAATGAACATTATTACATGCCTTTCCATTGGGACTAGTATCTTCATCTTGGTTGTTATACTCACAAGGTTTCAACCAGATTCTTGAGATGACGAATGAACATTATTACATGCCTTTCCATTGGCAATAGTATCCACATCTTGGTTGTTATACTCACAAGGTTTCAACCAGATTCTTGAGATGAAGTATGATCATTATTACATGCCTTTCCATTGGGACTAGTATCTTCATCTTGGTTGTTATACTCACAAGGTTTCAACCGGATTCTTGAGATGACGAATGATCATTATTACATGCCTTTCCATTGGGACTAGTATCTTCATCTTGGTTGTTATACTCACAAGGTTTCAACCGGATTCTTGAGATGACGAATGATCATTATTACATGCCTTTCCATTGGGACTAGTATCTTCATCTTGGTTGTTATAATCACAACATTTGTGCCGAATTTCTGAGATGAGTAATTACAATTATTACATGCTTTTATCCTCATTTTAGTTGTTAAATCCAACCTTTAATTTCTGAGATTGGCAATTTCCATTTGGGTCAGTATCTGCTTGTTTGTTTGGGGTTTTTTTTGCCAAATTCCTAAGATGAAGCATTATCATTAATACATATCTTACAGTTTGGACTAGTATCCTCATCTTTGTTGTTATACTCACACTATGTCGCGATTTTCTGAGTTGAAGGATTATAATTATTACCTACCATTTCATTTGGACTAGTATCATATTTTTGATTGTTATGTTCACACCTTTTCTGCTAAATTTCTGAGATGAGGAATTATTACTATTACATGTTTTTACATTTGAACTAGTATCCTCATCTTGGTTGTTATACTCACAAGGTTTTTGTACTTATAAGCTTTCTGTCAAATTTCTAAGATGAAGGATTGTCATTATTGCATGCCTTTCTATCGAGACAAGTATCCTCATCTTGGTTGTTATACTCACAACCTATCATACGATTTTCTGAGGTGAGGGATTGTCATTATTACTCGGCATTGTATTTAGACAAGCATCCTCATCTTGGTAGCCTCCCAATCTTTCTGACGAATTTCTAAGATAAGGTATTATTATTATTACAGGCCTTTCCACTTGAAATAGCATCCTATTCTTGATTGTAATGTTCATGCCCGTTCTGCTTAATAGTAGTAAAATGACCAGACAATACATTTTTATAGTAAAATGACCAGACAATACATTTTTATAGTAAAATGACCAGACAATACATTTTTATAGGGAAATGACCAGACAATAGATTTTTATAGTAAAATAACCAGACAATACATTTTTATATTAAAATGACCAGACAATACATTTTTATAGTAAAATGACCAGACAATACATTTTTATAGTAAAATGTCCAGACAATACATTTTTATAGTAAAATGTCCAGACAATACATTTTTATAGTAAAATGACCAGACAATACATTTTTATAGTAAAATGTCCAGACAATACATTTTTATAGTAAAATGACCAGACAATACATTTTTATAGTAAAATGTCCAGACAATACATTTTTATAGCAAAATGTCCAGACAATACATTTTTATAGTAAAATGTCCAGACAATACATTTTCATAGTGAAATGACCAGACAATACATTTCTATAGTAAAATGACCCGTCAATATATTTTTATAGTAAAATGTCCAGACAATACATTTTTATAGTAAAATGTCCAGACAATACATTTTTATAGTAAAATGACCAGACAATACATTTTTATAGTAAAATGACCAGTCAATACATTTTTATAGTAAAATGTCCAGACAATACATTTTTATAGTAAAATGACCAGACAATACATTTTTATAGCAAAATGACCAGACAATAGATTTTTATAGTAAAATGACCAGACAATACATTTTTATAGTAAAATGACCAGACAATATATTTTTATAGTAAAATTACCAGACAATACATTTTCATAGTGAAATGACCAGACGATACATTTCTATAGTAAAATGACCAGACAATACATTTTTATAGTAAAATGTCCAGACAATACATTTTTATAGTAAAATGACAAGATAATACATTTTTATAGTAAAATAGCCAGACAATACATTTCCATAGTAAAATGTCCAGAAAATACATTTTTATAGTAAAATGTCCAGACAATACATTTTTATAGTAAAATGACCAGACAATACATTTTTATAGTATAATGTCCAGACAATACATTTTCATAGTGAAATGACCAGACAATACATTTCTATAGTAAAATGACCAGACAATACATTTTTATAGTAAAATGTCCAGACAATACATTTTTATAGTAAAATGTCCAGACAATACATTTTTATAGTAAAATGACCAGACAATACATTTTTATAGTAAAATGACCAGACAATACATTTTTATAGTAAAATGACCAGACAATACATTTTTATAGTAAAATGTCCAGACAATACATTTTTATAGTAAAATGACCAGACAATACATTTTTATAGTAAAATGTCCACACAATACATTTTTATAGTAAAATGTCCAGACAATACATTTTTATAGTAAAATGACCAGACAATACATTTTTATAGTAAAATGATCAGACAATACATTTTTATAGTAAAATGACCAGACAATACATTTTTATAGTAAAATGTCCAGACAATACATTTTCATACTGAAATGACCAGACAATACATTTCTATAGTAAAATGACCCGACAATACATTTTTATAGTAAAATGTCCAGACAATACATTTTTATAATAAAATGACCAGACAATACATTTTCATAGTGAAATGTCCATACAATACATTTTTATAGTAAAATGTCCAGACAATACATTTTTATAGTAAAATGACCAGACAATACATTTTCATAGTGAAATGTCCAGACAATACATTTTTATAGTAAAATGTCCAGACAATACATTTTTATAGTAAAATGACCAGACAATACATTTTCATAGTGAAATATCCAGACAATACATATAAAAATACATTTTTATAGTAAAATGACCAGACAATACATTTTTATAGTAAAATGTCCAGACAATACATTTTTATAGTAAAATGTCCAGACAATACATTTTTATAGTAAAATGACCAGAAAATACATTTTCATAGTAAAATGTCCAGACAATACATTTTTATAGTAAAATGACCAGACAATACATTTTTATAGTAAAATGACCAGACAATACATTTTTATAGTATAATGTCCAGACAATACATTTTTATAGTAAAATGACCAGACAATACATTTTCATAGTAAAATGACCAGACAATACATTTTTATAGTAAAATGACCAGACAATACATTTTTATAGTAAAATGTCCAGACAATACATTTTCATAGTAAAATGACCAGACAATACATTTTTATAGTAAAATGATCAGACAATACATTTTTATAGTAAAATGACCAGACAATACATTTTTATAGTAAAATGTCCAGACAATACATTTTCATAGTAAAATGTCCAGACAATACATTTTTATAGTAAAATAACCAGACAATACATTTCCATAGTAAAATGACCAGACAATACATTTTCATAGTAAAATGTCCAGACAATACATTTTTATAGTAAAATGTCCAGACAATACATTTTTATAGTAAAATGTCCAGACAATACAATTTTATAGTAAAATGACCAGACAATACATTTTCATAGTAAAATGTCCAGACAATACATTTTTATAGTAAAATGTCCAGACAATACATTTTTATAGTAAAATGACCAGACAATACATTTTTATAGTAAAATGTCCAGACAATACATTTTTATAGTAAAATGTCCAGACAATACATTTTTATAGTAAAATGACCAGACAATACATTTTTATAGTAAAATGACCAGACAATACATTTTCATAGTAAAATGACCAGACAATACATTTTTATAGTAAAATGACCAGACAATACATTTTTATAGTAAGATGACCAGACAATACATTTTTATAGTAAGATGACCAGTCAATACATTTTTATAGTAAAATGACCAGACAATACATTTTTATAGTAAAATGTCCAGACAATACATTTTTATAGTAAAATGACCAGACAATACATTTTTATAGTAAAATGTCCAGACAATACATTTTTATAGTAAGATGACCAGTCAATACATTTTTATAGTAAAATGTCCAGACAATACATTTTTATAGTAAAATGTCCAGACAATACATTTTTATAGTAAAATGACCAGACAATACATTTTTATAGTAAAATGTCCAGACAATACATTTTTATAGTAAAAGGTCCAGACAATACATTTTTATAGTAAAATGACCAGACAATACATTTTTATAGTAAAATGACCAGACAATACATTTTCATAGTAAAATGACCAGACAATACATTTTTATAGTAAAATGACCAGACAATACATTTTCATAATAAAATGACCAGACAATACATTTTTATAGTAAAATGACCAGACAATACATTTTTATAGTAAGATGACCAGACAATACATTTTTATAGTAAGATGACCAGTCAATACATTTTTATAGTAAAATGACCAGACAATACATTTTTATAGTAAAATGACCAGTCAATACATTTTTATAGTAAAATGACCAGACAATACATTTTTATAGTAAAATGACCAGACAATACATTTTAATAGTAAAATGACCAGACAATACATTTTTATAGTAAAATGACCAGACAATACATTTTTATAGTAAGATGACCAGACAATACATTTTTATAGTAAAATGACCAGACAATACATTTTTATAGTAAAATGACCAGACAATACATTTTTATAGTAAGATGACCAGTCAATACATTTTTATAGTAAAATGACCAGACAATACATTTTTATAGTAAAATGACCAGACAATACATTTTCATAGTAAAATGACCAGACAATACATTTTCATAGTAAAATGACCAGACAATACATTTTTATAGTAAAATGACCAGACAATACATTTTTATAGTAAAATGACCAGACAATACATTTTCATAGTAAAATGACCAGACAATACATTTTTATAGTAAAATGACCAGACAATAGATTTTTATAGTAAAATAACCAGATAATACATTTTTATAGTAAAATAGCCAGACCATTTTTATAGTAAAATGATCAAAACACATCCAACACTAAAATGTATATAAATAAAAGCATTGTATTTTTTTAAAAACACTACCAACAATATAGTTTTGTAGCGAAATTAGTAGCGATGAATTTCATATACAAACTGTATATCTAAACAACCTACTTTTTATCCTGAAAGTATAAAACTGTGTACAAAATATTGAATAACCCATATGATATTCTGCTAGACAAAATTAACCAACCAACCAACAAGTATTTACTTGCGAAAGCAGAATAATTTATATCGTATATTTTTTTGCTCAAACCTCCCAAGAAAATTAAATTTCGACATTCAATGATCCAGCAGGAGTTGACATGCCGCCAAACAAGCAAATCAGTCAATCGATCCATAGAAAGTGCTCAAGCGTGCTACATTCTCTAGTTCCACAAATTCTAGACTTCATCCACATTCCCTCTGTATTTCATCATTGAGAAATAAGTTCCACACGATCAGTTTCTTCTTCCACTGTTCTGTTGTGACGACTCCCAAGAGGATGCTTCCCCGTTTACTACAATCTTAATATGTTTAAGTGTAGGTTTAACCATTATCTTTTGCATATATCTGCATAAACTGTGCCTCTTACCCCTCGACTTTCAGTGACTTCCATACGTTGTACAAAGTGAACCTTGCTTAAAAAAGAGGAAAATCATTCGTTCCAATTGTAAAATGATGAGACCTAACCACCAAACTAGTTCTGCGCTCAAACATTTCTTTAAAAGTAAACCGTTATTTTATATTAATTCATCTTACTGTTCGATTTTTTCAGTCATTAAAAAGCAATCAAACTGTTGAAGGTTTGTAATCCAGGAATACTAGTAAGGAATATATATATATATATATATATATATATATATATATATATATATATATATATACACAAGTCTTTGCAGTGAAGCCGTACTAGAATTAGTATGTCCACGTCGGAAGCTGACGGGTATTGTGTAATTAGTATTAGTATTGTAATATTTTTGGTATCCTTGTGGGTATAATTGACAAAGAAGTGGATACAAATATTAGCGTTGAGAGGAATATTTTATTTTCTTATTTTTACATACTTTCGTGTTAAGTGTCTGCTGGTAACAGAACACATGTTGCCTGCTTAGAAGCCAGAGAGGGACTGACTAATCCTTTAGGTCAAGCATGGGTCAGGGAGATAGAGAGAGTAGGGGAAAGAGAAATAGTAGCAGAGAAAGAAAAGGGAATAGATTTGGGTATCTTAGTTCTTGGGAGTTATTTAGAGACAGAGAGGGTAAAAGAAACAATGTATTCTCTGCATGGTAGTAGTATCTGACCTGAGGTCATTTTGGTTCATTCCTACAGTATTATTCTGGCTGAGTTGAGCTCAGGGCTACGATGACTGTATTCTCCGTGAAACTTCGGTATCTCTCGTTATCTGTCGGTATCTTACGGTAACCTACGTTATCTGTCGGTATCTTACGGTAACCTACGTTATCTGTCGGTATCTTACTGTAACCTGCGGATCTCTACGGTAACTCACTATGGTAGGAGTATATAAATACTCAAGTTGAGTCCATTAGGAAAAGGGGAGATCCCACAACAAACTTAAATAATAAAAAGAATATTCTTCTAAAATAAAATGTGTTGGAAATGTAAAAAATCAAATAAGACATTTTATTAATTTTTCGTTTGTACATATTTGTTTGTAGATACGCTGTATTTTATTTCAAAATTTTAAAAAAGTGCACAAGTATTAGCAGACGTGTTATCTGCTAGATTAATGATTTTTTTTTATATCGAAGACGTTTATTATCTTCTACTTTGATGATTATTTTGATATACTAACGGGGAAAAAGAAAGAAAATGTAACTGATCAGTTTATGTTGCTCATATTGGGTATTCTTGGGCGTATACCTATTGACTTTGTTTGAGTTTAACCATGCCTTGGAGATGCTCATGAAAGAGTGGTGTCGCGGCTTTCAGGGACTTGGTCTACACTTTTAGTCAAAAGGAAGAATGACGTTATCATCCATTCTTCCCTTAACTCAAAAAAGTACGTCACGAGACAACAGGAGTCATCAACATCTTCATGGCGACTGACAGTCACAGAAGTCAGTTAAATGCCATACGTGAAACACGCTTGGGCGATCATGTCTCGAAAGAGACATGACTGACTGGGCAGTAGATTATCCCGCAGTAGGTTGTCATTGCTTTCTGCGGTAGAATGGTTGCCAGCCAAGGCTATAGAACCCAATCTGTCCTGTTATTTAACCAATAACTGGAAGGAAGAGACGGATTAATACCTTTCCCAAGGGTATTTGCGCGTAAGTGAATGCAATGAATTCAACTGGAATTCGAACTCGGTTCCCCGATTTCTCGTCCCGAGCCGATATCCACTGCACCACAACGCGCATAGCGATTTTCTGCCTTTAAATACATCTTCTTGTGAGAGACATAATTTTTTTAAATAATCGTGTCGCCCCAAGCAAGGCATTTTACTGCCACTGTTGAGCAGGGGGTTACATAGGAAGTAAGTTATAAGAAAGAGTGACAGGTTACAGGGGGTGTCAGGAAGAGGGTAGGAGAAGTGATGAGAGTGGAGTGGACGAAGAAAGAAGCATGAGAGAGAGAGAGAGAGAGAGAGAGAGGAACTAAGTTAGTGTGAGAGTAGATGACTATTGACTTTACATTTGAATTCTTGAAGATTGTAGCTGTCAAGGAAGCAAGTAAACGGAAGGGAATTCCACAGGCGGGAAGTGCGAGAAAAGAAGCTGAGGGAGTAGAATTTGCGTTTACAATTTATTGGTTTTACAGTAAAAGGTTGGGACCTCGTTGCTAATCTTGTTGCTCAATTATACTCATACATAGGGGTCATCAGGGAGCCAAGTTCATCGAAGCAGAAGCCGTGAAAGTATTTGTAGAAAAGACACAAGGAAGTCACAGTACGCCGTTTTCTTCTAATGAAATTTTCTTGTTTCTTAATACGTTTTTTTTAATCATTTCACCCCAAGCAAGGCATTCCATTGCCACTATTGCGCATGAGGCTACATAGGGGAAGGTGAAGAGAGAGAGTGGTTAGATATAGGAAATGTCAAAAGGAGGGTGATAGATGGGTAAGGATACGGAGGCTGGGTAGATGGGAAGAGTGTTTGAAAGAATGGAGGCGAGTTAGTGTATTAGGAGGTGTCTATTGACTTTACATTTAAACTCCTGGAGATTGTAGCCGTCGGGGAAGCAATCATGTGGAAGGGAATTCCACAATCGGGAAGCGGGAGAAAGGAAACTGTTGGAGTAGAAATTGCGGTTGCATTTTATTGGTTTCACTATAAAAGGGTGGGACCTAGTTGCCAATCTAGTATCTCGTGCAATTTGGAAGGCGTTTTAGCTATCTCACTGCTACTTCTGATTTTTGTGTCGCACTTTCAGTCATCTATTAAAACACTTCCCAGATATTTAAATTGCTATAATTTCTTGATTTTGGTATACCCAGTTTGAAATTTGCATGTTGGGATGGTTGTTTATTGGGATGTTACATAAATTTTTTTCGTTTTTATCATTTATTTTAATACTTTTTATTTATTAATAGTTCTGATGAATAATCCAACAATGTATTCCCCGTCATTATTTGTGGCTCGAATAATTTCATGTATGGGGCGTGGGTAGCAGTGAGCTAAGTTCATCTGAGCAGAAGCCATGAAAGTATTTGTAGAAGAGACACAGGGAAGCCACATTTCACCGGTGAGAAAGTGACTGTATCCGAGATTCAATATTAAATATCTGGCAGAGTTTTCAAGACTTGAATTTAATACCCATTATAAAGACTCTTAGTGTTCGCTTGAAACATTTAAAAAACAGCAGATCTGATGAAAAGTGCTGAGATATCGTTTTCCTTCCGGTCAGTCACTTAAGTGCCATACGTTGGGCGATCATGTCTCGAAAGAGACATGACTGACTGGGCAGAAGATTATCCTGCAGTAGGTTGCTTTTGCACGCTAAATTTGTTGCCATATAAAATAATATAAAACAGATCCCCCTTTATGCCCAGTAGAAGCCTTAATCATATATTCAATATTATATTCAGTCAGTCAGTTAAGTGCCATACGTGATACTTGGGCGATCATGTCTCGAAAGAGACATGACTGGCTGGGCAGAAGATTATTCCGCAGTAGGTTGCCATTGTTTTCTTCGGTAGACTGGTTGCCAACCAAGACTATAAAACCCACTCTGCCCTGTTATTTAACTCATAACTGGAAGGAAGAGACAGATTAATAGCTTTCCCAAGGGTATTTGTGCGTATGTGAATACAAAGAATTCAACAGGAATTCGAACTCGGCTCGCCGATTTGTCGTTCCGAGTAGATATCCACTGCACCATAATGCACATTCCTTCCGGTAGTAAGTATTAAAACTTATTTTATTTTCATGTTTGATGCAAAATAGTTGGAAATAATCCCATAGCAATTAAAACTACTATTAGTACAATTTTTTTAAATCAATTTCACCCCAACCAAGGCGATACCGCCACTGGTGCGCAGGAGGTTACATAAGAGAAAAGTGAAATTTTAAGCAGGAGGAGAACGAAGAGAAAGACGAACCGGTTACAGTGGGTGTCAGAGAAATGGCAAGAGAAGAATGGGAATACCAGTGTGAGGACAGTTGCGAGTGTAAAGTGAGAAAGGAAAAGAATAAGATACACGAGGTGATGGAGAAAGAACGAGAGAAGGACTGCAGTCAAGTGAGCAAGAGAAGGGAATTGACGTTGCATTTAAATTCTTGGAGATTGTAGTCGTCAGGGAAGCAAGTATCCTGAAGGAAATTCCCCAGTGCGAGAAAGAAAGCTGATGGAGCAGAAGTGACGGCTGCATTTCGTTGATTTAACTGTAAAAGGGTGGGACCTAATTGCCAATCTGGTTGCTCGAGTAAATTCCTGTTGAGGAGACATTGTCGGAGCGGAAGCCAAACTGGCTGGAGTCCAGCTGCCAGGTCGAAACCGATAACGTTACAGATTCTTCTTTGGAGCCTGTTAAGAACCCTGAGATGAATAGCAGGGGCGCCCGACCAGATATGACAACAGTATTTAATGCACGGTCGGATGGTTGATTTGTATATGTGCAAGAGGGGACAAACTTTCTGGACCGACACCGTGACACAACCTCCCTAGCAGTCGATTTAGATATCATTTTTGTCTCCATCAAACTATTGAATATATTCTAAAAAAAAATTATTTTTCTTATTTAAATAAACATCGAGCGTTTGGTAGTTTGTTTCCTTAAACTGCTTTTGTTTATACGGTTAAGTTTCATATCATGATGCTTGTTCCCAAATGCGAGGAATTTCTCGATAATACACCATTTATTTGTCTACAGCTATATCGTATTGAATGCACCGGTTCCCGTCCGATCACCGAAGTTAAGCAACATCGAGCATGATCAGTACTTAAATTGGTGACCATTTAGGAATACCAGGTGCTGTAAACGAAAGGACCAAGAATGCTCCTCCGGGTTTGGGTGCAGCGCTAACAAATTTGCCCCGAAAAAGAACAGTATGTTACGACAACAAAAAGTTTCTACCCTATGCACCATTGGGTGTGATGGATAAATGATGACACCATTAATTTGCCCCCTATTTTGTTTCTAGTATTATAGTTCCCTAACTGTTTAAAAGACTAGACATAAACTACAAGAAAACTGAATGCAAAAAATAGGAGTCCCCAATTATTATTTTTTTTTATCATTTCACCGCAAGCAATGCATTCCACTGCCACTGTTGCGCAGGGGGTTATATAGGGGAAAGTGATCAGAAAGAGGGGTTAGTTATAGGAAATGTCAGGAGAAGGGTAATAAACGGATGAGAGTACCGGTGTAATGAGGGTAAGGCGGGTGGAGAAAAAAGCTTGAAAGAAAGGATGCAAGTTAGTGAGATAGGAGATGTCTATTGTCCTTATATTTAAATTCCTGGAGATTGTAGCTGTCGTGGAAGCAAGTATATGGAATAGAATTCCACGGGCGGGAAGTGCGAGAAAAGAAGCTGGTAGGGTAGAAGTTGCGGTTACATTTTATTGGTTTCACTGTAAAAGGGTGGGACCTAGTTGCTAATCTAGTAGCTCGTGTAAATTCATACCTAGGTAGCACCAGTGAGTTAAGCCGTGAAAGTATTTGTAGAAAAGTCACAAGGAAGCCACGTCACGCAGGTGAGAGAGCGACTGCAGCCGTTCTGGTAAGTCGGTATCGATCACATTACAGATTCTCCGTTAGATTTTGTCAATAACCCTGAGGTGAATAGCAGGGACACCCAACCAAATGTGGCAGCAGTATTCAATACACGGACGTATGGTAGATTTATATATATGCAAGATGGACTCAGACGTGAAAAAATTCCTGGCCCTGTACGCAGGAGCACGAGACTACGGATTCATGCCTTCCCAAGGGAAATTGTTCAAAAGGGAATTCAAAGGACTAACCCGAAGGCGTGCTAAGTGCCACCAGAGATAGGGAGACGTAGAAAGTCATGATCACCGACGTCCTGAAGGAACAGGGCACATAGAAGAAGAAGAACCACAATTTGAAGTCGAAACGTAGATTACACCTGACACACTGATATTCGTTACGTTGGTGATATTACGCTTTATTGGTGACTAGCAGTATAGCCCGGCGTTGCTCGGGTGTAATAAAAGCTTTTATATATATATTATCGATTTTCTAGAAGAGGCACAGGGAAGCCATGTCACGCCTGTGAGAGAGCGTCTGCAGCCGAGCTGCTAAGTCGGTATCGATCACATTGCAGATTCTCCGCTGGATTTTGTCAATAACCCCGAGGTGAATAGCAGGGACAACCGACCAGATGTGACAGCAGTATTCAATACACGGGCGGATGGTAGATTTATATATGTGAAGGATGGATTCAGACAAGAAAAACTTCCTGGCCCTGCACAGTGACTCGAACTTCTTAGCAGTGGATTTAGCTATGGATTCAATATAGAGAAAGTAATTGTGACTTTAAAATTAATTGTTCATGAATTAATTTAAGAATAAATTCTCTTTCTTATGTTCAATAAAAAAGCAAGTACGCAAAACAGTTTTTTGAAAAAGAGTTGCTTGTGAGTTCAAAGGTATATGTAGGAAATAGTGGAAGTTTTTTTTTGTTTTTTTAGTAAATTAATATAATTATGTGAGTGAGTGAGTGAATATATTAATTGAATGAATGAGTGAGTTGCAATTTTAATTATGTGTTAAGAGTTACTTAACTTGGAAAAATTCTTTGGTTGTAGTGCCCGGTTTGATCGGAAGTAGGACACAGAACACAGAAGGTAGGTTCAAAATAGTGTATTCGTATTACAAGAACATAGATACAAAGTAAGAGTTAGTAATAATAAATAGAAATAAGTAATTCACAACGGTAAAGTTACGCTGCGTATTGCCTGACTAGTACTAGGCTTTAACTGCGTACTAGCTGTCATCAACTGCCGTACTTTACTGCCTTCTGAAGGTAATTAATTAGTAAGAGGAAGAGTCCATTCCTCGTAGGAGGGCACCATAGCATGTTTGTAGTTGTGTGGGTTTGTGTGGTATTTGGTTGACGTTTGCACAGTGAACCGACCTTCTTTCAGCGGATTTAGCAATGGATTCAATATAGTCATTCCACTTGAGGTCAGCTGAGAGTGTGAGGCCAAGGAGGCGTAGTGTTTTGCTCTCAGGGAGGCTAGCCTGTTCCATGCTAATGGGGGTGGGTAGGAGCGATTGTCTATGCAAGTTAAATGTCGAGGATACTAAAATCAAGCAGGTACAGAAATTTAGACAGGTGTTTTAATCGAGGAAAGAAAGTGTGACACTGAGATCCGAAGTCATATTAGGATGACAAAAGAAGCATTTCAAAAGCTGAGCAAAGTATTAAGAAACAGGAAAATTTAGTCGGAAACAAAGAAAAAAAATACTGGACTGTTATGTGAGGTCTGTCCTATTATATGACTGGACAATCTCATTAAAGATGAAGAAGAGACTCGAAGCAACAGAAATATGGATCTACAGAAGGATGCTGAGGATACCATAGACGAAACATGTGAGCAACGATATGGTTTTGGAGAGGAGAAAATCTTAAAGAAAACATGTAAACATCAGACATTTGGATTTTCTGGGGCACTAAAGTACGTACCTCCACTAAATCGAAAAAAAAAACTGCATAGTTACTTTTAAACTTTTTAAAATGAAAAAAGGGTAAATTTTTGTTTTGTTCCCCGAAAGCCTTTATCCCTTCAAATATTTCCGAAACACCCCTCTTTCCGTGCAAATATATATGCTGAACTCAAATCGATAATTGTTTATTGAAGAAACCTACCTCTTTTTCATTTTATCGAGCAGAAAAATATGGAACTTCTTGTCGCTGTTTATCTCACCCCGTAACCATGGTTCACAAATGTTATTCACTGCCGACTGAATTCACGCGTAGTTTTTACGATTTGTCGGTCTTTTTACTTCCTTTTTTCAATTAGTACGCGGAAAATGAGTTCAGAAACCGAACAAATCGCGGAGTAATTGTTCAACAGGAGTAAATCGGCCGAAATAAGTATCGTACGCATCATGTCATTCAGCGGTAAATCAGATATGAGATACAGTGGTAAGGGGTGAGATATAGTCCGATAAATTTCTGGCCGATATCCTGAAAAAAATGTAGGTTTCTTCAATAAACAATTATCGATTTGAGTTCAGCATATGCATTTGCACGGAATTAAGGATGTTTTGGAAAGATTTGAAAGGGAAAAGGCAAAAAACAAAACAAAAAAAAAAAAACAAAACAAAACAAAAATTTACCGAAAAAAGTTTTCTTTAAACTTTTATTTTAGTTTGTAGCGGACGAAGCGTCCATTACTAATTTAGATTTTACGAGTCGACTCGACGTAACATGGGGTCATGATTTAAAGCAGGATTTAAGAAAGAACGAGAAGGGCGAAAGTAACCAAAAAAACAATATATTAGCAAAGGTTACATATGGTTGACAGCATGCATAAAATTAAGGAAAGAGAAGTTCTTTTTCTAGCTGAAAGAAAGGTTTGTAACAATTGTTAAGATTATCGTCAAGAGTTCGAAGTTCAAATCCTTGATGAAATTATTCAGACAGAAAACAAGGTTCTGTGTCTGTGTATGCGTTTAGGCAAGAAAGTCAGACAGAAGACAAAGTTCTGTGTCTGTGTGTGCGTTGAGTAGAGAGAGAGAGAGAGAGAGAGACTTACATGCGAATGTAGTAGTCTTAGGCAGTCCGTGGATTTCTACTGACGAAGGTTGGAAAAATTGTGAATTTATGTGTAGAAAGTTATTTTATGTAAGGTCCAGTTTGAATGAAAGTTAATGTGCATAGTGTTAATGTCGGTGAGAAGAAAAATAAAAAAAATTTGCGCCACTAATTGCTACCCGCAATTAGTGCGCGTGTGTTTGTGTGAGTTAGGGAGACATGTCTGCTCTCGCCCCGGGACGAAATCCTAACTGGCGTACCACGTGATTTCCTCGCTTTTATTGGCATTCGTTTACGCGAGAAACTAAGTTATTTTAAACAGAAATTATGTTGATTAGAATATAATAGTTGGAGATTTTTTTTTCAATTTTTGAATTTCACCACCAGTTTTGAGCGATCGACACATTTGTAAACAAAAGTTCATTCGCGGTTTTAAAAATCTTGCAAAAATAAAATATACATCTGTGACACATTATTTTTGGAAAATTAGCAAGTTTTATGTTAAATTAATCTGATTTACACAAGTATTATTTATTTATATCGTAAAATTTAGAATAAAACTATTTCTTAATCACAGATTTAAACTTTTTGACCTGTCCGTGTCGTAAATCAAGAACTTGTTCACAGGTTCTTGATTAATGATAAAGTGTATGGCGTTTATAAATGAAAAAATTGCACATAGTTTTTTCGGGTAAGGGAGGAAACTATGACCTTTTAGTTTGCATATAGAAATTACCACACATAAAAACAACATCAAATGCACAAAAATAATTATTTTAAAAATATGGAGGCAAAATGATTTTTATTAAACTTTTCAATTTTCGATAAGCAATATAATCATCAATTCTTAACTAAAAAATCTAACCGCAACAATTTTTTACAAGTTTAAAAATATTTTTGAAACTTTATAAATTGTTACAATAAAAAAATGAAAACAATTCTTTTAAAATTCAATTAGTAATCGAATTTTTTTGCTTCAGACTATAATATGCTTAATTTTTATTATTTATTCAAGCAATTAAAAGATTATGAAATTAAATAATATCAGAGTTTTATTGTATTTTTTTTATTTTTATTTTACTCTTCGGAGCAGGTTTTCGGATACAAAGGCAATTTTAAAAAAATGATTGATATTCCCCAATGAGTCCTGTTAACTAATAAAATTACAGACCGCAACACATTGAAATTTATTAAAATTTAATAAATTTACGTCGAGTGGGGGGCGGTTACAGAAGTAAAAATATATTTCTACCAAAATTTTTAAAAAATAATAATTTAAAAAGTTATTTTATTTATTTGTGAATGAATACTGAAAGTTTCATTAAAATCCGATAATTATTTGATTTTTGCGAGAATTTCCAAATTAATGTGTTTGCCAACGAAAAAAAGGGGGTGATATGATTTTTGCATTTTCCATTGTAAACAGTCGTAACGTTTTGATTCAGTCAGTTAAGTGCCATACGTGATACACGCTTGGGCGATCATGTCTCGAAAGAGACATGACTGACTGGGCAGAAGATTACCCCGCAGTAGGTTGCCATTGCTTTCTGCGGTAGACTGGTTGCCGACCAAGGCTATAGAACCCAATCTGTCCTGCTATTTAACCCATAACTGGAAGGAAGAGACGGATTAATAGCTTTCCCAAGAGTATTTGCGCGTAAGTGAATACAATGGGTTCAACTGGAATTCGAACTCGGCTCCCCGGTTTCTCGTTCCGAGCCCATATCCACTGTACCACAACGCACGTTTTGATTACTCAAATCAAAACAAGATTTTCTGCTAAATTTCGATCATGTTAGAAGGGATTAAACATTTTTTTAAATAATTAAAAATTACTTTGATTTTTATTCTTAATAATAATAAAAGCATCTTGATTGAAAAAGTTCGTTTTTATTCAATTAGGGACCTTTTTATTCATACTATGCTGTTTTTTTAGCGATTTAATGGAGATATCTACACTAAATGATGAAGGAGGGCTTGGAGAACCTGATACTCACAGGACGGATAGAGGGAAAGTGAAACAGAGGAAAACAATGACTGACATACTTGATGTGCTTGAGCAAGTAGATTGCAGAGCAGGGTTTGGGAGGGATAACAAGAGAAAAGGTGTTAAGAACTACAACGGATAGGGAGATGTGAAAAGCCGTGATCGCTTGCGTCCTGAAGGGACATGGAACATAAAAGACGAACGGTTCGTGATTCCAGCCGTCAAATTCCAAATTATATTTCCGATATATTTATTGATACAACAAAGTCGATCCAATATACAAATAATTTTCAATGCCTCTAAGGTTGATTTAAAAGATTTAACAAATTAAAATTTAACAAATATCGTCAAACTCATCTAAACCTAAACTTATTTACAAATGGAACTTTGTCTGTCTGTGTGTGTGTGTGTGTGTGTGTGTGTGTGTGTGTGTGTGTGTGTGTGTATGTGTGTGTGTGTCCGTTACCTATAGACTCCGAAACGGTTGAATCGATTTTCTTGAAAATATACACAGTTGTACTATAAGCGTCTGCGAGTGTTCTTAGCTAGGTTTTGTGTCGAGGTACCCCGATAAATATCGAAAATCAATAATCGAAAAAATCGGGTTGTAGAAGGAGTGGTCCGATTTTAATCAAATTTGATACACTCATAGACAAAGACATAAGAAACGATATTCAGAAATTTCAAGGTTGCAGTTCTTACAATAGTGCAGAAAATCGATAATATATATATATATATATATATATATATATATATATATATATATATAAAAGGCAAGATGTTTGTGTGTGTGTCTGTTTATCTGCCTGTATGTCTGTATGTTTTTCAGCCCTTTTATTTTACTTTTTGCTTCGGGTTTGGCTCTAAGTAGGTATAATTGTAGTTCTTAGTCTCAGCCATGATACCATTTGCTCAGAGGACTTATTTAGCCCTCAAAATTCAGTTTACGACGAAAAAAACTTATTTGATATTGATAACAGGAAATAAAAATTTGACTTACATCCATTCATTTTTCTTTCAGTCTACGGTTTCGCTTTAACTGGAAACAACTATTACTTTTTAGTCTTTCGTGCCAACGTCCAAAGAGTCTGAGTTCCAGGACAATGCATGAGTTTTAAAGCTTTCATTACACCCGAGCAACTCCAGGCTATACTGCTAGATACAATATATAATTGCAATTTTAGGTGATGGGACAACAACAGAGAAATTGGCGAGTGTTATTCGGCCATTTTAAGTCGACATTTTTTGCCCAATACATAGGTTCCCAAAGATTTATTTAGTAATAGCACGTATCAATGAACCACCATATGTTACGTTTGTTGTCGATGGCTACCTTCTTTGCTGCTCGGTTTTGCAAACATCACCGTCAGCCTGTCAGACATTTGTATTTAGCCGGACGTAGGTAAATATTTGGCAACCTCACTGTCTAGACGCCACGACCAATAATTTTGATTTCCGAAAGACATTCATCACGACGTTCGTCCTCGTCATTGCAAAATGTATTGGTATTGGCCGTGAGTCGAGTTGGGGATCCTTGATTAGTTAAAATTTTCTTATTTTTTCTTTCTTTCTGTCATTCATTTGCTTTCTCACATTGTTGCTTTCTTTTTTTCTTTTTTCTTTAATTGATTTACAACCTTAAGCTTTCATTTTTTATGCTTTCTTTTTTTAATCTGTTTTTCTCTCTTTCATTTATTAATTCAGTCTTTCTTTCTTTCTTTCTTTCTTTCTTTCTTTCTTGTTCATTAGTCTTAGCTTTTCTTATATATTCGTCTTTCCTTCCATCTTCCTTTTTTTCCTTCTTTCTGTCCTTCTGTCTTTCCTTCCTTATTTCCAAAAATATATTACGTTTCTTTCTTTCTTTATTCTCCTCTTTTCTTACATATTCTT
>JBBBDQ010030800.1:1325000-1350000 GCA_037127315.1 Ascarosepion bandense | reverse complement strand
AGATAGATAGATAGATAGATAGATCGAAATTCGACAAGATGTTATAATGAAGAAAGAAAATCAAATTGAAAACTCATCCGAATCTAACATGTCGTGCATAACAGTAACACGCATATACATATATCGTAACTAATGTTTAATATATACCTAAGCAGACAAGCGTTTTATTACATGCACTAAAATATGTACAAATTATTCGACGCACATACATTTTTAAAAAAAATTTATTGCTTTAATACACGTGACCTTAATATCTCACCAATAAGAATTACCCGCAAATCCCAACATATCAATATATAGCCTCTTTATTAACATATTATTATTAACATATTATTAACATATTATTAACATATTCAGACGACAATTCTACTCCTGCAGCTTCTTCTCTCGCACTTCCCGCCCGTGGAACTCTCTCCCATATTCTTGCTTTCCTGACGGCTACAACCTCCAGAAATTTAAATGCAAAGTCAATATTCATCTACTAACCACTGGCCTCTAGCTCTCTCCCCACCCCCGTATAACCTTCCCTTTCTCTCCACCTATGCATCTGTCATCGCACCTGCTTTCTCAGCTTTCTGTTGTTCCTTTCTAACTAGTTTGTACTCCTCACTCTTTTCTAATTAATCTTTTTACATTTATGTAGCCCCCTGCACATCAGTGGCGTTTCCGCCTTGCTCGGGGTGAAATGATTAAAAAAAAAATTATTAACATATCAGTATATAGCCTCTTTATTAACATTGTTTTACCTTTTTTTTTTTTTAGGTTTCTGAAAAAAAAAGTGAAACATGTTCGATTGAGATATGTTCCCTATTTTGTTCTTTTACGTTATTCTATCGTGTATATATATATATGTATATAGTGTATCAAGGCAGCAGATAATTTTCTAAACATATACACTTAAATATAAGAGACAATGAATGTCTATTATGTTTAAACATGAGCCGTTCTAAACATCGTATTTTGGATTTAATTTCAGGTGAAAATAAAGACAAAAATTTTCCGACAGTTGGATAATTTTTTATTAAGTTGGTTCTAAGCTTTCGGCTCATATGAGCCATCTTCAGAGAGGTTACAAGGACGTTTTATGTCAACACAAGATAAAATCGTCTTTCATGGTGAATGTTTTTATGTTAACGTCCATATATTTAACTGTATATGTTTAGAATATCTATCTATTTATCTATCTATCTATCTATCTATATATATATATATATATATATATATATATATATATATATATATATATATATATACTCAATGGAGAACAACGATGCAAAACCAACGATATATATATATATATATATATATATATATATACTCAATGGAGAACAACGATGCAAAACCCAAAAATATATTGAATATTTTTCTCATGATTTAAAAAGAATATAAATATTATGCATCCTTAAGTTAAGGAAGACCGACCAACACAATAATGAAAATTAAAAAACAACCAAATATTCAAACTAAAACAAAAATATCGTTTCTTATGTCTTTGTCTATGAGTGTATCAAATTTGATTAAAATCGGACCACTCCTGCTATAACCCGATTTTTTCGATTATCGATTTTTGATATTTATCGGAGGTACCTCGACACAAAACCTAGCTAAGAACACTCGCAGACGCTTATAGTACACCTGTGTAAATTTTCAAGAGAATCGGTTCAGCCGTTTCGGAGTCTATAGGTAACGGACACTCACACACACAGACACACACACAGAGACAAAGTTTCATTTATAATTAAGTTTAGATTTATCCGAAGATGCCACTTCCACTTGAGAATGACCGAAAAGCCAAATGTTTTGATAAAACACTTGAAGAGACACGTCCGTAAGATTCTCAAACACTCAAGCGTCCATATTATTGATGACGTAGAACCGGAGACTGTAAAAACGTCATAAACATTTCCAACCAATGAAAGCAAAGCAGTGAACGAATAAATACCAACATCTGTGCCTTCTCATCTCCCGTGTCAAACTCATTAAATTCACTCTCCACTTGATAACTTTTTCACGTTGCTAGCGTTTAAAATCTTTAATGGCATTTAGATAACACGAGCAAATATTTTCTTTGCTTTACTAATTTGAAGGTCTCTTGCAGCCAAACCTTTTCTGATAAAAGAAAAACCCACCGGTTGACATATAACTCTACTTCTGGGTATATTTCAAACATGAGGTATTGCGATTACACCCTTGTGCAAATGAAGTGCAACAAAACAAATTATCTCTTCCTAGGATCTTTCACACTTTCCCTGATCACGTATACGTCGTCCCTTGTCTTTGTTTTTCTCTTCCGACCGTATCTTACTTTACGTTTTCCACTCATGAGATCCGGGTTGTTTATTCGTCTTGATGACACGACTGACAGTTGAAATGCTGACACTAACAATATCCGCGATCTGTCTGTCTGGCTTGCCAATGTGTTCGTGCAGAGTTACAATTTTTGTACGCTCCCTTGGAGAAATATTACGGCTTTAAGACAACTAAGCAGCAATAATACTGTGTGGGCGGGATTAAAATCTTATGCATTCACGGAGAAAGCAATATTTTTCAAAACAAATTTCATCATACACCTCAAAATAAATTCATAGTACTGCACACCTCTACAAATGACCTAATCCGAGAAAGAAATTAAAAATTGATTACACCCTGTCACTCCAGTGGGTCTAAATCTGACCGTATGGTGAAAGAAAGGAAACTGAAGCAGTTATTTTAATTAATTTGCAGTTATTTTAATTAATTTGCAGTTATTTTAATTAATTTGCAGTTATTTTAATTAATTTGACTGATGGACCCAGTTTGTTTCCAGTTTGTAATTACTTTAATGTTTTTCCCCAAATATATGACATGCCTCTTAGTTTTATTATTATTAGGTGCCAAAAATTAAAACAAATGAAATTTAACCCTCACCCTCCTGGTATCTTACAGTTTGTTTCTCCATGTAAAATTGTAACTGTCAACCATTACAAATAAACCCTTGTGCAAATTAATTAAACAAATAATATCTTCCAAGGATCTTTCACAATTTTCCTGATCACGTACGTCGTCTCTTGGCGTTGTTTATCTCTCCCAACTGCATTTTTCTTTACATTTTGGACTGATAGATCCAGTTTATTTCTTTGTCTTGATGACAAGGCTGACACCAACAATATCTGCAATCTCTCTGTAAGGCTTGCCAGTGTGTTCATGCAGCCTTACAATTTTCATGCACTTCCTTGGAGTAATGTCCATTGCAGACAATGGCCTTAGGACAACTAATCAGCAATCAAGATAATAGTGTCTGGATGTGATAAAAATCTCATACAATCACAAATGACAATATTTTTCAAAGCCAAAGAAACTTCATCATACACTCTGAAAATAGATTTATATAACTGAAAACCACTGCAAATGACCTAATCTGAGGAAAAAGTAGAAATCACTTACACTCTGTCACTTCAGTGGATCTAAAACTGGCTGTATGGTGAGAGAAAGGAAACTAAAGCAGATGTTTCAATTAATTGGCATAAGGGTGTATATAGAGTATTTATATTGTTCAGACTGATGTTCTTATCTTTATTGTTATATTCAGTGACTCATAAGTTTGAAAGCATCCTGCAAAAACAACGTTCTCAGAAGGACGAAGAATGGTTTTATGAGGTGTTCTACGATTGTAGACCTAGGTATGAGGGCTCACTTACAAAATTATCCAGTCGATCATTTTTCTAATGGACGCCGGTACATGCTAAGCTATTCACATCACAAATAGTAGTTCTACCTGTATAGCCAGCTTCACAAAAATATTTAAATAAATAAATCATAGAACTAGTTTTAAAGTTACAGAGTTGTGGAGAGCTATTATTGTCCACATCCTAAGGCGAAACAACACATAGAAGGAGAAAAAAAAGAAAGCCATCATTTATCTATTTATATATATCTGAAATTAGGTATTTAAACTATTTAGGTAGTTCGGGCTCTTGTCCTCACCCTTATTGCATTATCTGCGACGTTTTCAACTGAACACTTTATTTAATTCAATCTACCTCCGTCGTAATTTTCGTTCGTTTATCATCGACTTTTGGTTCAGTATTGTCGATTACTTTCCATAGCATTTAACAAACATTTTTGACATTTGCCAATAGTTTTATTCTGTAATAGTTTTTTTTTTTACTGATTGTAGTAACGTAACATTCTAATTGACGACAGTATATTTTTAAATTGGTAGGAAAAGCGTCTCAAGTTATTTTTATTCTTGTTCAGTAGTGAAATTATTTTTCATTATTAATTATTTATCTCTTTTGTGGAGTAGTTTTCGCACTGAAGGTTATAATCGTGCTACGTCGGTTGCTAATCGACTTAACGTACCCAAAATATTAAGAACTTGGTAATCTTCCACTGAAAGCTGACTCCTTAGTATTCGGCTAACTGCCGACTATATCAACTGCCTAGTAGTTCTACTGAACTCCAAATAGAATTCTAAAGAACTTCTATTAAATTCTCGTTAACTCTTAATAATATAAGAGGGAGAGTCCATTATCTGAGGAATAGGTGTGTTTCCCCATCACAATCTCTCAATTATATTTAGCAACAATAATAATAAAAGAATGTTCTCATATATCAAATGATAATTTTGTTCTTTTATTAGTTTTGGTGGACCTGAAGGAGACTACAACCAAATTTAAATTTGTTTTCAATTTTTTTTTTTTTTTTTTTTTTTACTTTATTCAATGCAATCTTATCAATTACATCCTAAACTTTCCGATTGACAAAATAATTTGGAAAAATTTCAATATTTAAAGAATTTTAAGTGGGGGGGACTCAGTTTTTCATACAACGTTATAGTAAATTGATCATCCATTTCGGAACCACTCACCAGTACGACATTACCGCTACCTGTAAATTTGTTGATTACAAATTTTTTTTTTTGTACTTTTTTCACTGGAATCTTATCGATTAAATCCTAAACTTTCCGATTGACAAAAAAAAAAAAAAAAATGTAAAAATTTCAATATTTAAAAAATTTTAGTAGGGAGCGGGCTCAGTTTTTCATACAACCTTATAGTAAATCAATCCTGTGCAATTAACTTTTTTGCTTGTACATATTCAACAACTGAATCCTTTTTTGAATAAAGCCATTCTTGGAGTTTCCGAGGAAGATGCCATCGTAAGAACTGAAGAAAACTTGAGAAAGACGAAAAACAAGAGCAACAAATCGTCCCTACCAAAAAACAAAAAAACAAAAAAAAAACAAGAAGACAAAGCGACAACAATGCGAGTGGTTCCAAAATGGAGGATCGATTTACTCTAACGTTGTAAGAGAAACTGATCCCCCACCAAAATTGTTTAAATATTGAAATTTTTCCAAATTTTTTTTTAAAAGACTGGGTACAGTGGGTATTGAAGAAAAGATTAAACATGAATGGGATTCAAGAAAATACAAGATGACAATTGATGTTGCATTTAAATTTTTGTGGTTGTAGCTATCATGGAAGAGAAAAGACTGGGTACAGTGGGTATTAAAGAATGGATAGAAAATGAATGGGATTCAAGAAAATAAAAGATGCCAATTGACGTTCTATTTAAATTTTTGGAGATTGTTGCTATCAGGTAAGCGAGTAAACGGAAGGGAGTTCTACAGGCAAGAAGTGCGAGATAAAAAAAAGTGTTAGAGTAAGAGTAGGGTTACATTTAACTATTTCAACGGTAAAAGGGTGGGACCTACATGCCTATCTAGTAGCACGCTCAAATTCACGTGGCCAAGGAACGAGGGGAAAAACTTTATCAGAGCATTTGCCATGAAAAAAAATGTAGAAATAACCAAGTAAGTCACGTCATGTCGGTCTGAAGTCGAGATGCCAAGTCAGAGTCGATTATCTTTGAATTGTGACTTCAAAACCTGGCTACAGCAGTGGTGAACACTAAAAAAATCTTTTGCCGAGTATTGGTTTAAATGAAGATAACTAAGAAATCCCGAAGTGGAATGACTCATGGAACGAGAACAATCTACCCCAGTGATCGAAATAAAGGGCTCAATATTTGTCTATATTTCTGAGATGAGGTAGTATTTACCCACGGTCTAGTGGATATAGACGTTGGTTAGTTCCTGTGATTTGACCAAAAAGAGTTGCGAGTTCAATACCAGGCTACAGCAGTGATAAACAAATTAACTTACAAGGTCATCTTCAACTACCAAAAGAGGCTCTAAGCAAAAGGGATGAGAATGATATACCCCAGTGGTTGTAATAAAGAGTTCTGTTCAAAATTCCCAGCACCTGAAGAAAGCCGGAGCGTACAACGGCCGAAACGTCGTACAAATGGCAACAAAGATGAGGACAATAGTCCGAATAATGGGTTCAGTTCAAAATTTCAATCCCCTTAAAGTGGTCGGAGTGTGCAAGGATCGAAACGTCGGGAATATGGTAACAAAGATGAGGTCAAAGTTCTGAATAATGCAAAAAATGCTTTTTTTTTTAAGCAGCTACATCAGCATGCAATTCCTTGCATTCACTTACGCACAAATACCCTCTTCCTCCCAGTTATGGGTTAAATAACAGGACAGATTGGGTTCTATAGCCTTGGTCGGCAACCAGTCTAACGCAGAAAGCAATGGCAACCTACTGCAGGATAATCTTCTGCCCAGTCAGTCATGTCTCTTTCGAGACATGATCGCCCAAGTGTGTTTCACCTATGGCACTTAACTGACTGACTGAATATAATATTTGGAATAATGATTAAGGCTTATATTGGTCATAAAGTGGGGGATCAGTTTATTACTTCATAACAATAGGAAACCGATCCCCCATAATTACTACATAATAATATAATAGATTTCTTTTCCCTTTACCTATGAGTCAAATGACAGGACAGATTGGGTTCTATAGCCTTGGTCGGCAACCAGTCTACCACAGAAAGCAATGGCAACCTACTGCAGGATAATCTTCTGTCCAGTCAGTCATGTCTCTTTCGAGACATGATCACCCAAGCGTGTATTACGTATGGCACTTAACTGACTGAATATAAGAGTTGGAAACATGAATAAGGCTTCTACTGGGCATAAAGTGGAGGGGGGTAATTTTATATTGTTATGAAGTAATAAACTGATCCCCCAGTAATTAATACTTAATAATATAATACATCTGTTCTTCCTCTGGATATGCGTCAAATAACAGGACAGATTGGGTTGTATAGCCTTGGTCGGCAACCAGTCTACTGCAGAAAGCAATGGCAACCTACTGCGGGATAATCTTCTACCCAGTTAGTCATGTCTCTTTCGAGACATGATCGCCCAAGCGTGTATCACGTATGGCACTTAACTGACTGACTGACATCAGCATGACGTGCAAGAATTACTCACGCAGTTCACGGTGGGTATTTGTTCACCGGATTCTTAACGTGTAATGTCTTCAATAAAAACACACCATGTTACTGAATATAACGGATTCTACTTTGATCATGTCATCCATAACCTTTTTGGTCCAACAAATTTTGCTGAATATATTGCAATAGCATCGATTTCTTGATAAGCTTAAAGAGGATTTCTGCTTTAAGATCAAAGATTAACTTATTCGCTTTTTGGAAATGATACCCATGAACCAAGTAATTGATAACCGAATGTGTTTGTCCATAACACAGATGAATTTGAAAGCGAGCTGATCTAGCATATAGTCGATATTAAATAACTTAATATCTTAATATCTGTGCGCCAGTTCTTAATCCATGCATGTATTTGATTGGCGCAGAATTATTTTGGGAGAAAATAATGAAGATTCTCATTGGCCAAAAAATAGGCTACACCATTCTCTAAAATATACAGAGCCGAGGAGGAAAATGAAGAGTAAAAAAAAAAAAAGAAAAAAAAAACTAAATAATTTACAGCCAATAAAATAATATTATCTTCATCTCGATCTGTCGTCTTCATTCAGGACGTTCACGAACATGGCTCTCCACAATTTCCTCTCCTTCGTAAATCTTAATAAAATTATCTTTCTGTTATTTATTGTAAAATTGTTCCAGCATCGATTTACTCAAAATCGTTCTTCTTGTTTCATGTGCTGTGTTTCTTCAAATCATTGGTGATCATGGCTCTCCACAATTTCCTATCCTTCATAACACTTAATAAATTTATGTCTTTCTGTTATTTATCGTAAAACTTATTCCGCCATCGATTTACTCAAAATCGTTCTTCATCTTTCATGGCTCTTATTCCGCCATCGATTTACTCAAAATTGTTCTTCATCTTTCATGTTCCGTGTTTCTCCAGGACATTGGTGATCATGGCTCTCCACAATTTCCTATCCTTCATAACTTTTAATAAATTTATGTCTTTCTGTTATTTATCGTAAAACTTATTCCGCCATCGATTTACTCAAAATCGTTCTTCATCTTTCATGTTCCGTGTTTCTCCAGGACATTGATGATCATGGCTCTCCACAATTTCCTATCCTTCATAACTCTTAACAAATTTATGTCTATTTGTTTTTTATCGTAAAACTTGTTCCGGCATCGATTTACTTCTTTTTTCATGTGCTGTGTTTCTCCAGAACATTGATGATCATGGCTCTCCACAATTTCTTATCCTTCATAACTCTTAACAAATTTATGTCTATATGCTATTTATCGTAAAACTTGTTCCGGCATCGATTTACTTCTTTTTTCATGTGCATGATGGTAATCAATAATCAGTTATTGAAAAAAAAAGGGTCATTCTTTTAATTTTGGAAATCATTTTATATGAGATAAGAAAATATCGAAAAAGAGGAGAAAAAAGAAAGAGGACAGAAAAGACGAGAAAACAAGATGAGAAATCAAAAAAGGAAGAGGAAAGAGAAAGACACATAGGAAACAAAATGCAAAGAGGAAAACAAGAGAGAAAAGGAAGAATGCACTGAGAGGAAAGAGCAAATGGAGACTGCTAAGAGAGAGAAATTTTAAAATTAGGCAGGAAGTGAATAGTAGACATAGATATCGGTTTTGTAGTAGTCTGTAGTTTGTTCTTAAATATAATTAATAATATATATATATATATATATATATATATATATATATATATATATATATATATTTTAATTCAGATACTTTCAATTTTAATCCAGATACTTTTTTCCAAGGGAAAAAAGCAGGAAGGTAAATTCCAAAAACCCGATCCTAATTAATATTAAAAAAATTTTTAATATTAAAAAATGATACAGGAAGAGAGCTCCATGTAATAAAATATTACAGAGCAAATATAAATTAAAAAAGGATTAATTCAATGATGTTGAATGACCATTTGGGGATCTTCATATCGAAATGGTCATTCAACATCATTGAATTAATCATTTTTTAATTTATATATATATATATATATACGAAATTTGGTGACGACCCTTTTATATCATAATAAGCAAGGTTCCTATCTATTTTGGTTTCTTTAAGTTCTACTTAACAAGGTTACTGAAACTTCATACCTGCATGTGCCGTAATCTTTCATGACTTAGGCAATCATGGCTCTCCACCATTCCTGCCTTTTATATTCCCTAGGAAACTTTGACTATTTGCTCTGTCTCCTAATCACAGTTATGTCAACCAATCAAGTTTTCTTCTGTCTTTTTTGCCTTCAAACTACTATGTGAGTATTAAAATTTTTCAAGCTCTCTTTCCTCATTATGTGCCCGACAAATTTCTGCTACCTCATTTCTGATGTTTAGTAAAACATTTCTTTTTTTTCTATTTCTATAAAAATTCATCGTTGACCACAGCTGCTATCTATTAACCATCACAGACAATCACGCCTACCCCCCCCCCCCCATTAGCATGGATCAGGTTAATTTCCCTGAAAGCAAAACAGTGTGCCTCCTCTCTCAACAGACCTCTCTCAATCGTGGAATGACTATACAGAATCCATAGCTAAATCTGCTGCTAAGAAGGTCGGTTCTCTGTGGAGGGACAGGATGTTTTTCCCGTTTGAAACCATCCTGCACATATAAATCTACCATCTGCCCTTGTATTGAGTAATACTGCCATATCTAGTCGGGCGCCCCTGCTGTCCACCTAGGAGTCCTTGACTAAACCCAACAGAGAATCTGTAATGTGATTGATCCAGACTTGGCAGCTCAGATACAGTCACTTTCTCACGGACTCAATGTGGCTTCCCTGTGTCTCTTCTACAAATATTGCTCCGATGAACATAGCTCACTGGTGCCCCCTATATATGAATTTACTCGAGCCACAAGATTAGCAACTAGGTCTCATCTTTTTACTGTGAAACCAATAAAATGTAAACGGAAATTCTACTCTACAGCTTCTTTTCCCGCCTTTGGAATTCCTTTCCGTTTACTTGCTTCCCCGACAGCTACAATCTCTAAGAATTTAAATGTAAAGTCAATAGTCATCTCCTATCTCACTAACCTGCATCCTCTCTCTCATGCTCCTTTCTCTGTCTACTCTCATTAGTATTCTCATCCATCTCTTATCCACGTCCTGACACCCCCATAACCTGTCACTCTTTCTCATAACTTTTCTCCTATGTAACACCCTGCAAAACAGTGGCAGTAAAATGCCTTGCTTGGGGCGATATGATTATGAAAAGAAAAAAATTCTATACTATTATAATGTGAATATAAAGTGGGGGGTCAATACTACATTATAGTTAATATACAAATTGATCACTCACTTTATGGCCGTAGTCATCCTTCTCTAACCCACTTCCTGACACCCCCTATAATCTGTCACTCTTTCGCATAACTTTCCTCCTATGTAAACCCCCTACAAAACAGTGGCAGTAAAATGCCTTGCTTGGGGCGATATGATTATAAAAAAAAAATTTTATACTATTATAATGTGGATATAAAGTGGGGGATCAATTCGACATCACAATCAATATATAAACTGATCCCTCACTTTATGGCCACAGTCATCTTTCTCTTGCCAACTGCATCCACTCTCTCATGTTCCTTTCTCCGTCCAATTCCACTCTCATCAGTATTCTCATCCTTCTCTTATCCACTTCCTGACACCCCCTATAACCTGTCACTCTTTCTCATAACTTTTCTTCTATGTAACCTCCTACAAAACAGTGGCAGTAAAATGCCTTGCGTGGGGCGATATGATTATATAAAAAAAAGCTACAAAAAACTGAATGAATAGTCATCAGTAAAATAAGTAGCCCAAAATGCCAACTACAGGTCGGGGATACTAAAATCAAGCAGTTACAGAAATTTAAATACCTGAATACCTGAATAGTGTTCTAACAGAGGAACGAAATGCGACACTGAGAATCAAAGGTCTATTGTCATGGCGAAAATGCTTTCAAAATGCTGAGTAAATAAAGAAGAGTTATGTTATGTCTGTCCTTCAATATGGCAACGAATCCTGGACATTCACATCAAAGATGAAGAAAATACTTAAAGTAACCGAAATTTGGTATGACAGAAACATGCTGAGGATACCATGGATCAAAAGTTCGAGCAACAACAAACATTTGGAGAGGATGGAAACAAAAAGGAAACTAATACTTAACATCAGGAAAAGACTGCTGAAGTTCCTGGGACATGTAATGAGGAAGAAGGGCTTGGAGAATCTGATACTCACAGGTCAGATGGAGGAGGGCAAACGAAAAGAGAACTAATACTTAACATCAGGAAAAGACAGCTGAAGTTCCTGGACATGTAATGAGGAAGAAGGGCTTGGAGAATCTGATACACACAGGTCAGATGGAGGATGGAAACGAAAAGGAAACTAATACTTAACATCAGGAAAAAACAGCTGAAGTTCCTGGGACATGTAATGAGGAAGAAGGGCTTGGAGAATCTGATACTCACAGGTCAGATGGAGGATGGAAACGAAAAGGAAACTAATACTTAACATCAGGAAAAAACAGCTGAAGTTCCTGGGACATGTAATGAGGAAGAAGGGCTTGGAGAATCTGATACTCACAGGTCAGATGGAGGATGGAAACAAAAAGGAAACTGATACTTAACATCAGGAAAAGACAGCTGAAGCTTCTGGGATTTGTCGTGAGGAAGAAGGGCTTGGAGAATCTGATACTCACAGGTCAGATGGAGGATGGAAACGAAAAGGAAACTAATACTTAACATCAGGAAAAAGCAGCTGAAGTTCCTGGGACATGTAATGAGGAAGAAGGGCTTGGAGAATCTGATACTCACAGGTCAGATGGAGGATGGAAACGAAAAGGAAACTAATACTTAACATCAGTAAAAAACAGCTGAAGTTCCTGGGTCATGTAATGAGGAAGAAGGGCTTGGAGAATCTGATACTCACAGGTCAGATGGAGGATGGAAACGAAAAGTAAACTAATACTTAACATCAGTAAAAAACAGCTGAAGTTCCTGGGACATGTAATGAGGAAGAAGGGCTTGGAGAATCTGATACTCACAGAACAGATAGAGGGACGGAAAGACAGCAGAAATCAACGCATGGTATACTTCATAGATATGAGAAGATGGAATGAATAGAATAACAGAAGGAGTTTTAAAAGCTACAAAAGATGAGATGTGGAAGGCCATGGTCGCCTACGTCCTGAAGGGACACGGCACATAGAACAAGCAGCTATTATTGCTAATATTTTCAGTACTGATGGGAACTTCTTTCCAGACATGTTTTTAAGTAGTCTGTAAATCAGTATCTAGATCATTTCATCATCTTCACATCGATTAAGGACTACATTTTTTTATTAGTATTATTAAATCGTTGTTTTTTAGAATTTGGGGAGATTGCAATTGTGAGTTCGATCCCTGGGCCAGACAAAGTATTTAAACTCGATGAATAAAGAGCAATAAATAATAACTTGCTTGATTTCCTGTGACGCAGCTGTGAGGCAATCAAGAGACAGTCTAGAGGCAGTCAAGACGCAGCGTAACTATCCCGTTCGGACTTACAAAGACGCATTGGTATGGCCAAAGACGCTTTTCAGGAGCTAACCAGAGTACTGAAAGACAGGAAAATCTCATTAGAAACAAAGAAAAGAGTGCTACATTGCTATGTGATATCTGTCCTTCTATATGGAAGTAAATGCTGGACGATCTCATCAAAGATGAAGGAGAGGCTTGTAACAGGAGAAATGTGGTTTTAGATAAGGATGCTGAAGATACCATGGACGGAGCACGTGTGCAACGATGAGGTGTTGGATATGATGCAAACGAGAAGAAAACTCATACTAAATATCAGGAAAGGACAAATGAAGTTCCTGGGACATGTAATGAGGAAGGAGGGTCTGGAGAACTTGATACTCATAAGTCGGGTGAATGGAAGGAGAGACAAGGGAAAGCAGCGCGAGACGTACTTGTTAGGTCTGAGCAAATTGGTGGCGGAGCGAGGCTTAGAGATACCAAGAGAAAAAATATTGAAATCGACAAGACAGAGCCAAGTGAAAGTCCAAGATCACCAACGTTCTGAAAGGACACGGCACATGAACAAGAAGAAGAATTATTGTATATATGTTCTGTTATTCTAATACACTGTTTGAACCTACCTTCTTGTTTCCGTGTCTTACTTCCGGACCCAAACGGGCCAGAACAACAACAACAACAACTTGACGACGAAGTTTCGCCACAACAGAAATTAAAAATCATGGGCGTCTACGGCTATATCGTGTTGAATACCCCGGTTCCTGTCCGATCACCGAAGTTAAGCAACATCGAGCCTGGTCAGTACTTACATGGGTGACCATTTGGGAATCCCAGGTGCTGCAAACGTAAGGACCAAGAATGGTCCACCGGTCCTCCAGGTTTGGGGGTTGGGTGTAGGGCTAACAACTTTGTCCCGTAAAAAACAGTTTGTTACAGAAACAGCAATAAAAAGTTGCTGCCCTATGCACCATCTGGGTGTGATGGATAAATGATGATGATGAATGATGAATCATGGGCAGTTGAACGAGAATAATCTAATTCTCTAAATTTAATAACTTACATAAATATATAATCCCCAGTGTTATATATTCTTGCGCGCGTGCCTACCTCCGAATAACCTCCACTCGACAACCACAGTCACCGAAGAAAACGAATAAAAATATATTAATATATTTTTATATACATTTCTGTCGGTGTTTTTATCAGGAAAGCTGAGACGATCCTCAAGTTTGATTAGAGTTTTATTCTTCGTCGAATTGATATACATGGGGGTTACTCGGATTGGTATACCCCTGATGAAATATTGGCTGAAATAACAACTTCTTCTTCTATGTGCCCTATTCTTTCAGGACGTAGGCGATCATAGCTTTCCACGTCTCCCTATCCCTGGTGGCTCTTAATATGTTTTCTCTTGTTACTCCACGCAACCCCCGTTCCCCACTCTCAACACCACGTGTTGCTCCATATCTCTAACTTGTATTGGTGAAGCCTTGATGAACTTGAATTACCCAAATGAAAATGGAAGTTTTGTCTTTGAGAAGCACGAAAAATTCAAAGAAAATTTCAATCTTCTGTCAATGTATACAGCTTTGCAAACACTTCTGAACTTGTTAGCTTAGACTAGTAGGGGAACAAAATTCTCCACTTCACAACGTTTCATGCTTTATTTTAATATTTTCCTTTCAGATCTATTGACTTATTATTATTATTATTATTATTATTATTATTATTATTATTATTATTATTATGTCATTTTTCATCATATTTGGATTCCTGCTATGGTCTCACTACCAACCAAGTCTGCGGGGAGACCTAAGGCAGGTCGTGGCGTGTTGTTATGGCCCCATTTCATGTTTTTCTATCTCCCCTATCATCCCTAGCGTTACATAGACAAAGTTTTCCTTAATGTGTGGGCTGTACTCAATAAGACAACTTTTTGTATATCTCTTAAGCTGGGGTTTCCAGGGATTCTTTCAATGTGTTGTTTTGTTCCATATTTTATCATTCCAAGTGCACCTACTATCACTGGCAGGACACTTGTTTTCAATTTCCACATTTTTTCTATTTCAATTTCCATGTCTTTATATTTTCACAGTTTTTCGAATTCCTTGGTTGCTATGTTATTATTATTATTATGTCATTTTTCATCATATTTCGATTTCTGCTTTGGTCTCACTACCAACCAAGTCTGCGAGGAGACCTAAGGCAGGTCGTGGCGTGTTGTTATGACTCCATTTCATGTTTTTCTATCTTCCCTATCATCATTACATATTATCATTACATAGATAAAGTTTTCCTTAGTGTGTGGGCAGTACTTGATAAGACAATTTTTTGTATATCTCTTAAGCTGGGGTTTCCAGGGATTCTTTCAATATGTTGTTTTGTTCCATTTTTTATCATTCCAAGTGCTCCTACTATCACTGGCACAACTCTTGTTTTCAATTTCCACATTTTTTCTATTTCAATTTCCAGGTCTTTATATTTTGACAGTTTTTCAAATTCCTTGATTGCTATGTTACAATCCGCTGGTCAAGCCATATCAATTAATAGACAAGTTTTCTCCTTCTGGTTTTTAACAATAATGTCTGGCCTGTTTGCTTCAATTTTTCTGTCTGTGTAGATGGTGTAATCCCATAGAATGGTGACATCTTCTATTTCTGTAACCGGTGCTGGGTGATGTTCATACCAGTGTTTGTTTACAGATTTTCCATAATGTTTGCACATTGCCCAATGTAAATATTGCCCAACTCTATCGTGGTGGTTTTTATATTCATTTGGGGCAAGCACAGAACAGCCTGAGATTAGGTGCTCTATTGTTTCTTGGTGTTTATCACAAAACCTGCATTTTGGATCCATATTATTATGCATAATATTTGCCTGAAAGTGTCTAGTGAAAAGACTTTGGTCTTGTGCTGCAAGAATAAAACCTTCAGTTTCAGACTTTAATCCAGATGCACGTAACCATCGATGAGTATTAACTTTGTCAACATTGGATTTATTGGCACGTTCTGGATATTGGCCATGCAGAGGTTTGTCTTGCTAGCGCTGTTTCATCTGTTCAAGAGCTTTATCTTTGGCTTTCATTTTCATATTTTTTGCCGCAATAGTTGGTTCTTGGCTTCTGTTTTGCTTTTCTACAGAATCTACTAACTGTAAATCTTGTTTGTATTTGCTGCCTTCTTTTATTATTGAATATTTTTTCTTTCTTTCTTCATGTTGTCTTACTAATTGTAACATCCAATCCTTTGTTGTTTCTATGTATGTCAGTAAGCCAATAGTTGTTGTCTTGTATGACAATTCCAGCTGAATAAGACCTCTTCCAACTTCTTTACGGGGTATGTATAGACGGTCTACATCAGCCTTTGGATGATGCATCTTATGCTTAGAAAGAAGCTTTCTTGTTTTAGAATCCATTCGCCTGATGTCGTTTAGAGTCCAGTTTAAGATGTTGAAGCTATATTGGACAACTGGGATTGCAAGGCTATTAATGGCCATAACTCTGTTCTGAGAATTCAATTCAGTTTTTAATATCATTCGTAGCCTTCTATAGTACTCCTTACGCACTATTTCTTTCATTTTTTTATGGTGAATGTTTTCACTCTCATTTACACCTAGGTATTTATAAGCTTCTTCTGGTTTCAATTCTTTTATTGTTACAGCAGGGTCTAAGCTAATTGAGGATGTTTCTTGTATTGATCCACGTAAAACTGTAGCTTTAGCACATTTATTCAAATTGAATTTCATTCCAATGTCTTCGCTGAAGCATTTTACAGTTTGCAGAAGACCTTCCAGCTCATTATCATTCTTAGCATATAACTTTAAGTCATCCATGTAAAATAGATGACTTATTTTCTTTTGGCCTATTTTATAACCACATTCTGTCTTATTAAGTTGACTGGTTAGTGCTATTAATGATATGCAGAATAGTAAGGGAGATAAAGAATCACCTTGAAATATACCTCTTTTGATGTTTATTTCATCAGACTTATAGGTTCCATTTATATGATTGAGGTAAAGGGTTGTTTTCCATGTAGACATGCACTGTTTGATGAAATTGATGATGACGGGCGATATCTTGTATATATTTAAAGTCTTTAAAATCCAGGGATGTGGTACACTATCGAATGCCTTTCGATAATCTATCCAGGCAGTACTAAGATTTTTCTTTGTACTGTAGCAGTTTTCCAGGATCATTTTGTTAATTAGCAATTGGTCTTTACATCCATAACAGCCACGTTTGCACCTTTTTTGTTCAAGCGGTATCATGTCATTTCTTTCTAAGAATAAATATCTCTGTTTTGTTGAAATAGATGTTAATAGTTTATATGTTGTCGGAAGACATGTAATTGGTCTGTAGTTTTTCGGGTTGTTTGTGTCACCATTCTTGGGTAGAAGAAATGTAATTCCTTTGGTCATCCATGCAGGAATTTTAGTGGGATCGTCAACCATTTCTTGAAGTTCTTTGGCTAGTTTTTTATGTGCTGTATTTAAATAATATAGCCAAAAGTTAGGAATTTTATCTATACCTGGGAATTTCCAATTGTGTGCTTTTTTTAGTGCAAATTTAACATCCTCTTCTGTAATTCCAGCCCATGTCTGTTCTGGTTTATTTTTCATTCGTTCTATCTCTTGTGCAATCCAATGTACTTCCTTGTTATGTTCTTTAGGGCAAGCCCATATCTTTTCCCAGAACTGTGTAACCTCTTCCATTCTGGGGTGGGGGACTGTCACTTCAATTCTTTTTTACCTATTACCCTGTAAAATCTCTTTGTATCGGTTTGAAAGATCTTGTTTTGTCTGTAAAATCTTGCTCTTTTCTCATAGCGTCTTATTCTTTGAGCCTTCAGTTGTATTTTTTGCTTTATTTTTTCTTTAGTTGATAAGACTTCATTTTCATTTCTAATGTTGTATTTTCTTTCGGCTCTTCTGCTTTTCCTAGTTCTTACATTTATTCCTCTACTCAGTTCATCCAGTACTGATAGTTCACTTCTAAGTTGTTCGATTTCTTTTTCTATTTTTCTTTTCCAAGGTGGATCTTCATGTCTGCGAGAGTGCCTTGTTTTTATTTTGATGTTCAATTTTTTTGTTGCTGCTATTGCTGATGCATATATTGTTTCATTGAGATTTGTATGAGTGTCTTCTTCATCCCAAATTAATTTGAGTGCTGCATTGTAGAGTTTAATAGTTCGGAGGTTATGCATTGTTGGCTGTAATTTTGGGAGCTGTTTTCGTTCCTCCATTGTAATATTTTGTATTTGACTTAGATGGTTCTTTATTTCTTCCTTGGCTTCCTGTATACTGTTTTTATTTTCCATCAAATAATTATGTTCGATGTGTTCTGAACTCGTTTTATTTTCGTCTTTTAACTGACTCAGATCACACCTTTCCAACACTTTTAAACTTACAGCATTATCTTCGCAGTGATTTGTGTGTTTCACAGTTTCTACATTATGACCTGTGATTTGTTTGATGTTATTACTTTTTATTTCTGATTCTGATTCCGGTTCCTTTTCATATTTTGTTGATTCGTCTCTTCTTGTTACAATTCTTTTAATTTCATTAATTTCAGCCTCTGTCAATCGGTTATTACGAATAATGTACCTTCGTACATTGGCTAATTTATTTTCGTCAATATACTTTCTATTTGCTTGACCAACTTTTTCACGCCAAATGTCATATGTTTGGCGAGTCATGTTTTTTTGAGGTTTGAGTAACGCTTCATGAAATGCAGTCATAACGACTTTGTACTCCTCACGAGACCATTTTATTTTTTCTTTCTTTAAATATACGGTTGTAGATCTAGCTGGAGAATTTTTAGGACCATCATTAGGATTATCCTGGTTGTGGGGACCTGAAGATTCATTCTTTGTGTAGGAGTTTGTTCCTATGGCAGATTTTTCGACCTCAGGTAGGTTCCCTCCTGAAGGACGGGCTCCCTGTTTATCCACTGGAAGAGCCATACTGGACTTTTTATTTCTATTTGTATTTCTCATGTTTTTCCCACGAGTGACGCACGGGTTCAAAAGTCCACCCAAAGTTGCCCGGCACGTTGGGTAACGGTCTTTTACAAACAGGGTCCCGAAGCCTGTAGGGAATCGTTTGTGACCTCATAACGCAGTAGCCACTCACTCCTCGGCACGATTAACACCTTGAGTTGCGGGTTGTTGTTCGGAATTTTCCTTCTCCTAAATGGGCTGCCAAGCAACATCTGACATAGACGCGATTGGAATTCAAGGAGAAAGACGGCTCAACGAAACAAAACATCAATATTACTAGAGTAGTTTGTTTAAAAAAAAAAAAAAAAAAAAATTTTTATAATATCTAAAGAAAAAAAAATCCTGTTTATATTAAAACAAAATTTCATATTGAGAAAAGGAAAAATTCAAATAGAGAGACGTTTGTTGAAAAAAAAAAAAAAAATTTTTACGAAATATCGACAGCTAAAGGAAATATAATACGGATGATTTTATTTAGGTTAATTTGAAGAACAAACAGATAAATTAAAATAAAGCAGAATTTCATAAAAAAAAAAAAAAAAAAAAAAAAAAAAAAATTCGCTAATATCTAAAGAAAAAATCCTGTTTATATTAAAACAGAATTTCATATTGAGAAAAAGAAAAATTCAAAGAGAGAGACGCTGGTTGAAAAAAAAACAAAAAAAACTTGGACGTAACGGCCGTTCAACGGAAAAAAAAAAAAAAACATCACTGCACTTAGAGAGTATTGTTAAAAAAAAAAAAAAAACAATTATTGCTACTATTAACCTTATTATTATTATTATTGCTATTATTTCTCAACAATTTTTAAAATAATGTCTAATTTTAAAATTTAATTGAGTTTTGAAATGTGAAATATTTCTATCGTATTTCAACCACCTTCTCAACACCACGTGTTGCTTCATAACTCTGACTTGTGTTGGTGAAGCATTGATGAACTTGAATTACCCCCAATGTAAACGGAAGTTTGTCTTTGCTTTGACAAGCACGAAATAACAATAAAATAAGTGTAAATTTAAAAAACAAAATGGTTAACTGAGTCGTACGAGACGAATTTTATCGCCAGAATCTATCATACATGTAAACCTTCCATCCATGCTTATAATATTGTTGCTACATATGGTTTGACTTAGTAGTGAGTTCGATCCTCACTGGGTCCCCCATACTTTCGGCCTTGTGTCACATCTAAGCAGCGCTTAGAGAATCAACTACTTAGTAACTTGTACACCAATTTATTTGTCTCCGCCTGTTCACATCTTTCTATTTATTCATAGCTATCTATCCAGAAATGTCTGTCTATCTATTTGTCTGTCCGTTTAGCTAAATCTTTTCATAACTATGTATTTATCTATCTATCTCGTTCTGTTTCCTATCTATCTATCTATCTATCTATCTATCTATCTATCTATCTATCTATCTCGTTCTGTTTCCTATCTATCTATCTATCTATCTATCTATCTATCTATCTATCTATCTATCTATCTATCAGTCTGTTCATATCTATCTATCTATCTATCTATCTATCTATCTATCTATCTATCTATCTATCTATCTATCTATCTATCTATCTATCTATCTATCTCAGACAGTTTACGTACATACATACACATATATGATAAGGAAACCAGGTAGGAAACGTGTCTCAATCTAACATGCTTAACTTTTATTAAATCTTCTTCTGAGATTAAATTAAAGGAAAGAAATAAAAAAATTATCTCTCTTTTTTTTTTCTTTTTTTTTTTAACAAAGAGGCAGTATACTGAAATAGTGTTTGTGACTTGATTCTATTTAGTCATATATGTGCTACGTATATTAAAGTATTGAGTGTTGAGTTTTGTTTAACGGCATATCAACACCTATGTGGGTTATTTAATGCCAAAAAGGTGAGGTTTTAAGGTATTTTTGTATTAATGTTCGGTTTTAGTGAGAAGGTTGATTTAGTCCGATGTTAATGAAAATTTTGTTTTTATTCTTTTTTAGTTTAGAAAACTGAAAATGCTTAGAATATTGTTGCGATATATGGACCGGTTCCCCTGTTATTTGACTTGAGCTCCTTGAATAAATACAAAAAAAGAATCTGCATTATTATCGGTCTGGATCTGGCTTCTCGGCTTTAGTCACTTTCCACCGACGTAAGGTTATCTCTTTGCGTGTCTTTTTTATAAATACATTTATAGTAACTGTTCGGATGACCTCTTCGTTCAGGTACGGAGTTATATATATATATATATTTATTCATTTTTGCCCAATATTTTTGCTTAATTTTAGAACTTTTCATGTCTAACTGTACGTTTGATTTTATTTTTAGAAGAAATTTTTGACTGGACTTTAACTAAGTTAAAACTTAATAAGTCACTTTTTTTTTTTCTTTTTTTGAAATCTTTAACTTTTTTTTCTGTTCTCAATTGGAGTAGATACTTAACTATCGCCCGGTTCACACTTCACCCACACCTGTTGGACGGGTGAAGAGGCTCATTCCTTGTTTCCTGTTTGGGATGCGGTTTCCGGTTTTTCTCCATTCTAATGTTACTGTTTTTTTTTGTTTTTTTTTTTCAATTGGAGTAGATAGACTAAATTATCGCCCGGTTCACACTCCACCCACGTCTATTGAACAGGTGAAGAGGCTTATCCCTTGTTTCCTGTTTAGGATGCGGTTTCCGGTTATCTCTTTTCCAATCTTCTCACTTTTTTTTTGCAGTTGGAGTAGATAGACTAAACTATCGCCCGGTTCACACTCCACCCACGACTATTGAACAGGTGAAGAGGCTCACCCCTTGTTTCCTGTTTAGGATGCGGTTTCCGGTTTTTCTTTTCTAATCTTCTCACTGTTTTTTCAATTGGAGTAGATAGACTAAACTATCGCCCGGTTCACACTCCACCCACGTCTATTGAACAGGTGAAGAGGCTTATCCCTTGTTTCCTGTTTATGATGCGGTTTCCGGTTTTTCTCTTTTCTAATCTTCTCACTCTTATGTAGCCCCCTGCACATCAGTGGCGTTACCGCCTTGCTTGGGGTGATATGATTAAAAAAAAAAAAAAAAATATTTTATTTAAACCCAGTCCTAGATAGGTAACAAGGTCTCATCAATTTACAGTTGAACAGCCTCGATATAGACATAAATTCTATGCTAATAGTTTCTTTTATCGCCCTTCCGGTTTGTGAAATTAACTTCCGGCTCCATGATTTTTGAGCCAACTCCTTACTCTTTCCCTTTCTCGTTCGTTATTAAAATTTTTATTCCTAACTTTTCCACCACCCTCTAACCCCTTGTAACTTTACTGTCTTGCACTCGGTAATAGCGATAAAAAATACAGATAGATAGACAGATAGATAGATTTGTTTGTTTGAGTTTTGTTTAATGGCATATCAACAACTCTGTGGGTTATTTAATACCGAAATGTGGGGGTTTAAGGTATTTTTTAATGTTCAGTTATAGCGAGAAGGTTGATTTAGTCAGATTTTAATGAAAATTTGTTTTCAATCTTTTTTTCAGAAAACTGAACATGTCTTCTAGTTTTGTAATAAAAATGTTTAGCAGAGAATAATTTTTATGATAATATTTTTTTCTTCAAAAATGTCTTGGTAATATTTTTCCTTCAAAAATGTATATTTTTCTATAAAAGTCTATTTTTACGTATATATTTCTATAAAAGTTTATTTTTATAGTGTTTTGACCCCAGTTTAGGGGTTAACTATTTGCCCATAGCTGGGACCCTAATAGGTGCTACCACTTCGGGTCAGGGTTGATTTGAGAACAGCACTTAAGAGGTGGTTCCATGATCCTCAAAATCTCCCAATCAGAGGCCTTGCTGCCGGATGCAGTTTGCCGTCCTGCCCAGGACCAACAGATAGATAGATAGATAGATAGATAGATAGATAGATAGATAGATAGATAGATATGAACAGACATAGATAGATAGATAGATAGATAGATAGATAGATAGATAGATAGATAGATAAAATGAGTTTATGTGAGGCTCTTAAGCCTTGGATTATGGGAATTTTTCCTATTCGATAAACTTTATAGATTTAATCGTAGTATTAGATTGTGGTCAATGTTTCAAACTCAAAGTCGATTTTTTTAAATTTAACCGTACGTTCTATGCTAACGGTTACTTTTCTTGCATCTATTACCTCTGGAACTCTCTTCCGGCTCCATGCTTTCTAACCAAAATTGGTCTTCATAATTTTCTCATAATTTTTTCACCCTAAGCAAGACAGTATTTTCACTGGTATGCAGTTTGTTACGAGATGAGGTTGAAAAAAAAAAAAGAAAGAAAGAAAGAAAGAAAGAACAAGGTACAGGAGATCTCTAAGAAAGGATAACAGACAGATGGAAATCAAGGAGATAAATGATGGCGAAATTGTAGATATCAGGAATCATGTATACGGAAGGAGGTCCCCCAGGCGGGAAGTGTGAGAAAAGAAACGAAAAGAGTAGAAAGGTAAGTTATATTTGACTGTTTTGACTGTAAAATGATGGGTCCTAGTTGCTAGTCTAGTCAGTCAGTTAAGTGCCATACGTGATACACGCTTGGGCGATCGTGTCTCGACAGAAACATGACTGACTGGGCAGAAGATTATCCCGCAGTAGGTTGCCATTGGTTTCTGCGGTAGACTGGTTGCCGGCCAAGGCTATAGAACCCAATCTGTCCTATTATTTGACTCATAGGTAGAGGAGAAAGAGATGGATTATATAATTAACTAGTAATTAGTGGGGGATCAGTTTATTACTTCAAAACAATATAAAACAGATCCCCCTTTATGCCCAGTAGAAGCCTTAATCATATGTTCAATATTATATTCAGTCAGTCAGTTAAGTGATACTTGGGCGATCATATCTCGAAAGAGACATGACTGACTGGGCAGAAGATTATCCCGCAGTAGGTTGCCATTGCTTTCTGCGGTAGACTGGTTGCCGACCAAGGCTATAGAACCCAATCTGTCCTGTTACTTAACCCATAACTGGAAGAAATAGGCGGATTAATACATTTCCCAAGGGTATTTGCGCGTAAGTAAATGCAATGAATTCAGCTGGAATTCGAACTCGGCTCGCCGATTTCTCGTTCCGAGCCGATATCCAATGCACCACAACGCACATATCTCGAGTAAATTTGCGTAGACAGGGCACTAGGAAGACAAATTTATCAGAGCGGAAGCGGTGATATTTGTAGACGGAGGGAAACCACATCTTGTCGGTTAGAAAGTAACTGAATACGAGCCACCAAATCGGGATCGATTACATTGCAGATCCTTCGTTAGATTTTGTCAAGAAATCAGGGAAGAATAACAGGAGCATCTGACTAGATATGTCAACAGTATTCAATTTACGATCCAATGGAATATATATATGTTGAAGATGTATTCTGACGAGAAAGATTTCCTGGCCGGACAGAGTGACACGACCTATCTAGTAGTAGAGGTAGCTATTGAGTTGATGTAGTCCTTCCACTTGAGGTCAGTTGAGAGACTGAAGCCGAGGGGGCGCAGTGTAATGCTTTCTGAGAGATTAATTGAATCCATAATGATGGAAGTTCCAATAGCAGATTTGTATATGTTCAAGATGAATTCTGACAAAAATTCCTGACCAGATAGAGTGACCCGACCCTTCTAGCTGTAGATGTAGCTATTGATTCGATGTAGCCCTTTCACTTGAGGTCGGCTGAGAGACTGAAGCCGAGGAGGCACAGTGTATTCCTTTCTAGGAGACTAATGGAATCCACACAGACGGAAAGTAAGAAATCTAATTGCAGTGTCAATCAGTATTTAGTTTCTTGTTAGTTACATTTCTTTTCTTCTTTCCCCTTGATGATATTTCTGTTTTTTCTTCCACACTCAGTAACACCTTAAGTTTTAGTGATTTTACAGTCTCGTATGAAGGGAAATATGTTTTGATGCCTTGTTCCCTGTTTAGGATGTGGTTTCCGGCTTTCTCTTTACCAATCTTCTCACTTTTTTTTCAATTGGAGTAGATAGATCTATCTGTTGCCCTGTTCACACTCTACCCACGTCTATTGAACAGGTGAAGAGGCTCATCCCTTGTTCCCTGTTTAGGATGTGGTTTCCGCTTTCTCTTTACCAATCTTCTCACTATTACGTAGCCCCCTGCACATCAGTTGCGTTACTGCCTTGCTCGGGTTGATACGATTAAAAAAAAATGTAAAAACCGAACTTATTCTACT
>JBBBDQ010030800.1:1277500-1322500 GCA_037127315.1 Ascarosepion bandense | reverse complement strand
GTCGATCGAGCAATTTGCAGAACAGTAAACCAATTGTCCTCATACAGAGAGGCACATAGCTGACTGTCCAGCAGGTGTTGGCCAATAGCTGAATCCAGTGTAACAATTTTTCTGGAATGGTTAAATTAGAATTAGAATTAAATAATTATAATATAATAAAATATATTGTAGTTAAGAAAACGAACTTATATTGTTCTTCGTCGATGGCACGACTCGGAGCTTTGTGCATTAAGCAACCATAAATGAACAAAGAAAAACATATTTAGGATCCACAAAAAGTGTTTTTAAAAGCTGATGAAATAACCACAAATCTACATTCAAGCTGTAAAATCTTTAAAAATGTACCAAACTGGCTAACCACAAGTGGAAATTAAAATAAAAACATGGCAAAGATCCTGATGTAACTTGGAGGATAATAAAAAAGCCAAATTTGACAACTGCTGTGATGTTCTCTGATTGTGCCAAAGAAAATATATGTTAGCCATTCAGTCAGTTAAGTGATACACGCTTTGGGCGATCAAATCTCGAAAGGGACATGACTGACTGGGCAGAAGATTATCCCTCAGAAGGTTGCCAATGCTTTCTGTGGTAGACTGGTTGCCGACCAAGGCTATAGAACCCAATCTGTCCTGTCATTTGACTCATAGGTAAAGGGAAAAGAAATCTATTATATTATTATGTAGTAATTAGTGGGGGGTCGGTTTTCTATTGTTATGAAGTAGTAAACTGATCCCCCACTTCATGACCAATATAATCATTATTCCAAATATTATATTCAGTCAGTTAGTTAAGTGCCATACGTGATACACGTTTGGGCGATCATGTCTCGAAAGAGACATGACTAACTGGGCAGAAGATTATCCTGCAGTAGGTTGCCATTGCTCTCTGCGGTAGACTGGTTGCCGACCAAGGCTATAGAACCCAATCTGTCCTGTTATTTGACTCATAGCTAGAAATGGAAGATATGTATTATATTATTATGTAGTAATCAGTCAGTTAAGTGCCATACGTGATACACACTTAGGGCGATCATGTCTCTTTCGAGACATGACTGACTGTGCAGAAGATTATCCCGCAGAAGGTTGCCATTGCTTTCTGCGATAGACTGGTTGCCAGCCAAGACTATAGAAAACAACCTGTCCTGTTATTGGACACATATCTAGAGGAGGAATCAGTTTATTACTTTATAACAATATAAAAAATGATCCCCCACTTTATGCCGAGTAGCCTTAATCATGTCGCCAACTATTATATTCAACCAGTCAGTTAGGTGATACACGCTTTGGGTGATCATGTCTCGATTATCCTGCGGTAGGTTGCCAATGCTTTCTGCGGTAGACTGGTTGCCAGCCAAAGCTATAGAACCCAGTCTGTCCTATTATTTATCCTATAACCGGAGAAAAGAGCCGGATTAATATCTTTCTCAAGGGTATTTGTGCGTAAGTGAATGTAATGGATTCAGCTGGAATTCGAACTCGGCACCCCGATTTGTCGTTCCGAGTCGATATTCACAGCACCACAACGCACATCCAGAACAATGTTAGTCATTACCAGAACAAAAAATTGCTAAAATGAATGATACGAAATAAAGTCTAGATGTAAACTATCGCCCGGTTCACACTCCACCCACGTCTATTGAACAGGTTAAGAGGCTCATCCCTTGTTTCCTGTTTAGGATGTGTTTTCCGGCTTTCTCTTTTCCAATCTTTTCACTTTTTTCTTTTTAATTTTTTTCAATTGGAGTAGATAGACTAAACTATCGCCCGGTTCACATTCCACCCACGTCTATTGAACAGGTTAAGAGGCTCATCCCTTGTTCCCTGTTTAGGATGTGGTTTTCGGCTTTCTCTTTTCCTATCTTTGCACTTTTTTTTTTCAATTGGAGTAGATCGATCTATCTATCGTCCGGTTCACACTCCACCCACGTCTATTGAACAGGTTAAGATGCTCATCCCTTGTTTCCTGTTTAGGATGTGGTTTTCGGCTTTCTCTTTTTCAATATTTTCACTCTGATGTAGCCCCCTGCACATCAGTGGCGTTACCGCCTTGCTCGTGGTGATATGATTAAAAAAAAAAAATCACACACATCCACAAAAAAAAAAAAAATACATTTTAGGATCATGCAAACCTGAATGAAACTGTTTAAATTCCCTAAGTAACTCCTCCCTAATATTGAAATTTCACTTATTTTAAACTTCCAGTCGCAGTTACTATAAATTGCGTGAAGATACCGAAAGTTTGAAAACATGGTTGCGTAAATTGTGGTGATGTCGAGCAAGCGAGGGACCGGATGTTTGCCCTTAGAGGTCCAGAAAGCAAATGACCAAAACTGGTCTTTGCGCATCTGGGCTCCACGCAGAAGTTTCGGAGGTAAACCAAAAATAAATAAATATCAAATTCCTTTTACGGACCTGTAGCAGAACTCTGGTCATCAAATCATAAAAAATTCAAAATACGTCAGAGAAACGCTTTTTCCATAGCTAAAGAAAAAAATTGTTTCTGAGCCACCCCACGTGACTGGATTGAATATTTAAGGATGGTCTCTAACCGGTCTCAGGGGTCAGTCAGAGGACGCGGTTTACTGACACACGACTAACATGTAACGGCAACTTCAAACCAACCCGGGAGATAAGGTCAGGTTTCACCTTGTTCCTTTTCTCTTTATCTCTCTCAACAATTACTGCTACAAATATTTTGTACGAACTCTTAATTCCTCAACCTCATCATTGAACACGAACTCTACTCATAACTTCTTGCTAAGGTTTATTATTGAACATTAATTGCTACAACTCTTGTTATTCCTTCCTATAATAAATTTCTATTTTATCATTCAAAATGTATATTTTATTATTCCACTTTTCTACACTACTACACATATTCCAACCTGCCGACTACCAACCTTCTGATGAAAACCGTTCTGATGAATATTATTCAACATAAAAAATTGTAAGATGTAGGGAGTTCGGTTAAGTCTGACACAAGGCTGAACAAAAGAAACATTAACCAGCTCACTATACTTCAAAATAACTTGTTTCCAAATGAAAAATATTCAAAAACTCTATATTATATATGTATTGAGCAATATTTAATACACCTGTAAGCTAGTCTAAAGTAATTATGCACCAAATCTGATTAATATTAATAATATATATTCTAATCTAATTAATAATTTTAATTGTTTACCAATTAAGGCTATGTTCTCAAGAGCCTAATAAGTCGTGGTTTCGGTTCTAGGTGAGTACGAATTTATGAGTGTCGCTGGAGATCCAAGATGGCGAGTGTTTACATTTCTCATTAATGGATATAGTTGCTAAAATATTGCAAGAATCACTGGTATCTAGGCAATGTGAGTACGCGTAACACTGTTTTGTTTACTACTGATCAGCCCGTTTCTTCCAAATTTTATGCATTTTTAAATCTACCAATCGTCCACTGGAGCTTTTGTTATATATTTTGATGTATATTAAGAGATAGATAATGTACAGTCTGAGATAGATAGATAGATAGATAGATAGATAGATAGATAGATAGATAGATAGATAGGAGCAGAATGAGGCAGATAGATAGGAACAAAATGAGATAGATAGATAGATAGATAGATAGATAGATAGATAGATAGATGGATGGAACTAGATTGAGACAGATAGATAGATAGATAGATAGATAGATAGATAGATAGATAGATAGATAGATAGATAGATATGAAGGGAAAGAGATAGATAGATAGATAGATAGATAGATAGATAGATAGATAGATAGATAGATAGATAGATGGAACTAGATTGAGACAGACAGATAGATAGATAGATAGATAGATAGATAGATAGATAGATAGATAGATAGATAGAAGGGAAAGGGAGATAGATAGATAGATAGATAGATAGATAGATAGATAGATAGATAGATAGATGGAACTAGATTGAGACAAACAGATAGATAGATAGATAGATAGATAGATAGATAGATAGATAGATGGAACTAGATTGAGACAGATAGATAGATAGATAGATAGATAGATAGATAGATAGATAGATAGATAGATAGATAGATATGAAGAGAAAGAGATAGATAGATAGATAGATAGATAGATAGATAGATAGATAGATAGATAGATAGATAGATGGAACTAGATTGCGACAGATAGATAGATAGATAGATAGATAGATAGATAGATAGATAGATAGATAGATAGATGGAACTAGATTGAGCCAAACAGATAGATGGATAGATAGATAGATAGATAGATAGATAGATAGATAGATAGATAGATAGATGGAACGATAGATAGATAGATAGATAGATGGAACTAGATTGAGACAAACAGATAGATGGATAGATAGATAGATAGATAGATAGATAGATAGATAATGAACAGACTGAAGATAGATAGATAGATAGATAGATAGATAGATAGATAGATAGATAGATAGATAGATAGATAGATAGATATGCATTAACGGTAGTTTAGTAAGGAACAATGCCACAATACCCCACCCACCGACATGAAAATCAAAATTATGACATATTATTGGCCAGAAAAGACGACCTTGAGAAGCATCATTGCACAACAGACACCATCGACATTGTTATCTTTGCATCCATTTATTGCAACCTCTTCATCTCTCTGTCTCTCTAAATATTTATCTGTGGAGTGGAAGTTTCGGAATCTTCACGTTTTGTAGCATGAAGATAAATGCTTGTAAAATTCTTTTTAGGTTCAAAACAAAATACGCAGCAATTAGGCAACGTGACAGGACAGTTTAAAAAGAAGCAGTTGAGAAATATGAGGCTCGGCTGACCAGCTTCTTGCAAGGCCGGCAGAAAAATCGACGCATGTGTTTGATAACATTGTTTTGTGGAATTGGAACACGTATCGTGAGTCAAGCGAACGGTGCTCGTAAAATTAGGGTCGCGGTCACCGAAACCCAGCTGACTAGCTGATAAATTACAGTTGCCGGGGTCTTGACAACCGGGGAAGACCGAAATGCTCATTCCGTGGCTGTTTCCGAAATTACGGGGCTTTTAGGCTGAAATGAGAGGAGTGAAGATGAAAGGGCCGCAACTGTTTAGTAATGAGTGTTAATATCAAACTGTCTTTATAGGAATAGAGAAGAGATAGATAGATAGATAGATAGATAGATAGATAGATAGATAGATAGATAGATATGAACAGAATGAGATAGATAGATAGATAGATAGATAGATAGATAGATATGAACAGAATGAGATAGATAGATAGATAGATAGATAGATAGATAGATAATGAACAGAATGAGATAGATAGATAGATAGATAGATAGATAGATAGATAGATAGATAGATAGATATGAACAGAATGAGATAGATAGATAGATAGATAGATAGATAGATAATGAACAGAATGAGATAGATAGATAGATAGATAGATAGATAGATAGATAGATAGATAGATAGATATGAACAGACTGAGATAGATAGATAGATAGATAGATAGATAGATAGATAGATATGAACAGACTGAGATAGATAGATAGATAGATAGATAGATAGATAGATAGATAGATATGCACAGAATGAGATAGATATATACGAACAGACTCAGATAGACAGACATACAGATAGATAGATAGATAGATAGATAGATAGATAGATAGATAGATATAGAATGAAATGGATAAACAGATAAATATGAACAAAAAAACTTTATGATTAACTCAGCGTTCCAAGTTAATACATATATATATATATATATATATATATATAAAGACGCTAAAATTTCACCTTTATCATTCTATGTGCCTATGGTTTAGGGAGTAGATACTCCGACTGACACCAATCGGTCGAGTTTCGATCCCGAAGAATAAACTAGTAAATGTCTAGCCACACTGATGAGCTGTAATAGAGAGAAACAGACCTGCTTGTATATATATATATATATATATATATATAAGCAAATTCCCTCATGGATTTCTTGTTGACATGATCAGTATAAAATTAAGTATACACAATCTATATTACTCACTGAAAAATGTTTGAAAGCATATATGCTTCAAACACACACACACACACACACACACACACACACACACACACATATATATATATATATATATATATATATATATATATTTCATTTGTTAACGAGATATTACGCGACCTAGGTTTCTACCATGAGTGGTGTCTTCAGGCAATTCGCAATAACTGATTTTACCGTTTACCGTTTTCTTTAAGAACAAGCACGTAATATATATATATATATATATATATGAGAGAGAGAATGGCAACCCGTGAAGAAAGAGACAATGATCCAATGGATTTCATCCAACTAATCCAAAATATCAATTAGATTAAAATGGCCGCAATCCCGCAGCATGGCAGGCAGGCAGGCAGGCAGACAGGCAGGCAGGCAGGCTAGTGGCGCGCGGCGTTAGGTATTCGTAGGCAGGCAGGTGAATACGACGCGCGGAGCACGCATCAAGCCACGGGATTTGGATGACCGACCACACGCAGGCGTGTCTCGGACAAAACATAACTATGCGTTGAGTTTCCCTCTCATTATATATATATATAGTACTATGCAAAAGTATTAGGACAAGAACTATTTTATCTTTTATGAGGCATATTGACAGAAAATAAACAATTTAATGAAAGTAATTTTATTTGATTTACTCAACAAATGTTTTAACAAGAAAAAATACTTGTTACAAAATAAATTTAAAATTTTTATGATAGCCTTTTGCTTTGATCACAGCCTTCTAATGTATCTAATGGTATCTCCTACCAAGCAGCTTCTGTTTGTTCCCAAAGTGTGTCTTGCAAAGTAATATTAGATTTATCAATTTTTTTATCCAAAATATCCCATAAATGTTCAATAGAGTAGTTTCAAAATAACTTGTTTAATAGAAAATAGGAAAAATTAAATACTTCTTTTTAATACATTTCTTTTACACCTAGTTTTAAATAATCAATATTTATTAGCAATTTACTTGGCTTTTCACCCTGTATTTGAATTTCAGTGAGGTTTTTAGGAAAATCACCCCTGTCCTAATACTTTTGCATACTACTGGTAGTGTGCAAAAGTGTGAGGACAGGGGTGATTTTAAACTTTATTTTGATGCCTTATGAAAGTTAAAACAGTTCTTTCCCTCATACTTTTGCACAGTAATATATATATATATATATATATATATATATATATATATATATATATATATATATAATCAGTGTGTAGCAGAAGTCTTGGGCCCATAGACAATTTACTCTACAACAGTTAGTCTTCGAAATGAATTTCACATTCTTCCATTTCCTTTCTTACACGGGAGAGATATTTTTTTTATAATCGTGTGTCCTCAAGCAAGGCATTTTACTGCCACTGTTTTTTTTTTTTTTTGTTGTTTTTTTTTATCATATCACCCAGAGCAAGGCGAAAACGCCACTGATGCGAAGGGGGCTACGTAAGAGTGAAAAGATTGGAAAAGAGAAAAACCGGAAACCTGTTCAATAGACGTGGGTGGAGTGTGAACCGGGCGATAGTTCAGTCTATCTACTCCAATTGAAAAAAGAAAAGTCAAACGATTGGAAAAGAGAAAACCGAAAACTACATCCTAAACAGGGAACAAGGGATGAGCCTCTTCACCTGTTCAATAGATGTGGGTGGAGGTGAACCGGGCGATAGCTTAATCTATCTACTCCAATTGAAAAAAATAAAAATAAAAAAAAGAGTGAAAAGATTGGAAAAGAGAAAAACCGGAAACCACATCCTAAACAGGAAACAAGGGATGAGCCTTTTCACCTGTTCAATAGATGTGGGTGGAGTGTGAACCGGGCGATAGTTTAGTGTTGTGCAGGGAGTTACATAGGAGGAATGTTATGAGGAGTGAGAGGTTGCAAGAGGAGTGTGTCAAGAGGAGTGTAGGAGAGGGAAGACGAGAGTGGGGTGGACGAAGTAAAAGCATGAGAGAGAGAATGTAAGTTAGTGAGTCAGGAGATGATTATTGACTTTACATTTAAACTCTTAGAGATTGTAACTGTCGGGAAAGCAAGTATACGGAAGAGAATTCCATAGACGGGAAGTGCGAGAAAAGAAGCTGCTGGAGTAGAATTTGCGTTTACAATTTATTGGTTTTACAGTTAAAGGGTGGGTCCTAGTTGCTAATCTTGTGGCTCGAGGAAATTCGTATATAGGGGGTACCAGTGAGGTAAGTTCATCGGAGCAGAAGCCGTGAAAGTATTTGTAGAAGAGACACAGGAAAGCCAAACTGCGTCGGTGATAAAGCGACTGTATCCTAGCTGCCAAGTCGGGATCGATCATATTACAGATTCTCCGGTGGATTCGGTCGAGGACACCTAGGTGGATAGCAGGAGTACCGGACCAGATATGGCAGCAGTAGTCAATGCTTTTCTTATCGATTATGTCATCGGAAGCACAAGTTCGACTCTTTCTAACATGGGCAACAATCTAAACGATAGTAAATAGAATTAGATATCTAAACTTATTCATAAATGGAACGTTGTCTCTGTGTGTGTATGTGTGTGTGTGTCTGTGTGTGTGTGTGTCCGTTACCTATAGACTCCGAAATGGCTGAACCGATTTTCTTGAAAATTTACACAGTTCTACGATAAGCGTCTGCGAATGTTCTTAGCTAGGTTTTGTGTCGAGGTACCCCCGATAAATATCGAAAATCGATAATCGAAAAAATCGGGTTATGGATGGAGTGGTCCGATTTTAGTCACATTTGAGACACTCATTGACAAAGACATAAGAAACAATGTTCAGAAGTTTCAAGGTTGCAGTTCTTACAAAATGCAGAAAATCGATAATATATATATCTATGTTTGTGTGTGTGTCTGTTTATCTGTCTGTATGTCCTTTGTACAAATCCACAATTTTTATCCGATTCTCACCAAACTTCACACAAATATTCTTTAGGCTGAGTCTGAGCTATAAGGACAGTGGATTAGTTTTAAAGCTTTCATTACACCCGAGCAACACCGGGCTACACTGCTAGTAATAATTAAATGGTTATAATTATGTTAAAATTCTAAATTATCTATGAGCCAGACTTTCGCCCCTACCTTCTGTACAGACATATACATGATCGGCCATAATTATTAGGCCACCCCAGTTTTTTTAAAAGAAATGATGTGTTTCATACTATTTTTAGTATTTATTGCCAAGGGGATAATTCTAAATGAAAATAGAATTGTTCTTTTGTTATTATTACTTTGCGAAATTTTACAAGGCAGCCAGGGAGCATTTTGATCGGCCAACCAATAAGAGACTAGCATGGGGAAGAGAGTACAAAAGCTGGACACCAGAACAGTTCATTTGATGCACATGTTATTGTGCAGTATTAACAAAAGAACCATTGTATTTTATTTAGAATTATCCACTTGACAATACATACTAAAATAATATGAAATAATCTTTTTTTTTAAAAAACAAAACTGGGGTGGCCTAATAATTATGGCCGGTTGCATATATGCATATGTATATATATATATATATTAGTCATCCACACACAAGTCAGTTTCACAGCTCATCAGTGTGGATCGACACATCCACTTCTGGCCAGGATCGAAACTCGACCGATTTGGCGTTAGTTGGAGTCGCTACCCGTTAAGCCATAGGCGCATAGAATCTGAAAAGGGAAATTTTAACGTGTTGTATATAAGCAGTGTATACACACTCCAGTCAGCGAAAGAACTCAGTTCCTTTCTTAAGAGTCACGCATATTCGCAGAAGTTGAAAATGTTTTAAAAATTTTCTTCTCTATAGAGCTTAATCGTAATATAGACCAAAAAAGCATATTTTAGTTTAAAAAATCTTTTCGTTTTAAAAAAAAACAACTTTACAACAAATGTATAAATTGACTAAAAATAAGTAATTGAAAAAAATATAGAATTGGTACTCAATGAGATTATCACATCAAAAGAAATAAAACTGAAAGGAAAGAAGGGAAAATGATAAGATCAGGTTAAAGGCAGGTTAACATCTGACCATTAAGGAGGGAAAAGAAACAAGAGAAGGGTAGGATGAGGTGGGGGAGAGAAAAAGTTGGTTAGTATGTCTTCTTTGGGGCCAAATCCCAAAATGAATCTCCACTCTGATTACCCACAAGAAACACCCACATACATACACAGCAAACCAAAGGTTTTTGTCATTTAAATGTAAATCATCTGCACAACTAACATCAACATTGCCTGATGATGAGAATGTCTCGAAACAGAAATTTCCGTGTCGCAATGTACAATTGATACATAACTATATATATATATATATATATATATATATATATATATATAAATTTAAAAAGGATTAATTCAATGACGTTGGATGATCATTTCGATATGAAAAACCCCACGGGGGATAACACATCACCTCAGCAACAGAAAAATCCTTTCAGAAACTGGTTTTTGGAATTGACCTTCCTGCTTTTTTCGCTTGGATTAAAGTATCTGAATTAATATGTATATATATATATATATATATATATATATATATATATATATATATATATATATATATTATAATCATCTCAACTCTAGGAATGCAGAACTGGTGCGCAGAGGTTTATATAATAAGAGAGTGAAGAGAAAAAAGAACAGGTTACAGTAGGTGTCAGAGAATAGATTAAGAAGGGGACGGGTACATTGGTGTGAAGAGAGCTGCGTGAGAGCAAAGTGTAAAGTGAGAAGACGGATGGGAATCAAGGAGAAGAGAGATGACAGTTGACATTGCATTTAGACTCTTGGAGACTGTAGCTATCTGGGAAAACAAGAATACGGAAGTGAGTTCCACAGGAGGAAAGTGAGAGAAAAGACGCTGGAGAAGTAGAAGTTGTGGTTACACTTGATTGTTTTCACAGTAAAAGCGTGGCACCTATTTGCCAGTCTAGCAGCTCGGGGGGGGGGGGGGGTGCAAGGCGCAGAATCTGTGGAAGTATTTGTAGAAAAAACAAATGGAAGCCACATCTCATACCTATAACGAAAACTAGAAATGACCCATGAACAAATCTCTGCGTTCCTGTCTGGAGTTTCTAATAAATCTTGAGTTAATGATTGAATATTCTCAAGGCAGAGTCTGCAACAATAAAATATACGTCAACATTTCTCTATGTTAAATATTTGAGGTTAATGAATGACTTTAGCAACATATTGTAATAACAATCATAAATATGAGTGCTGGTCGTTATTTTAAGAAGTAAGGGGGTACAAATGAAAGGTTTTGAAATTGTCAATTTTTCCCATTTCGATGAAACAGCCGTTAAACACTTCTATCTTTCATTCTTTCATTCTATCATTCGTATGTTCATTTTTTCGTAGAAAATAAAGAATTGTTTATTATTTTTTAGATATTGACAGGAGACGTTTAACACTTCTTTCTTCATTTCTTTCTTTCTTTCTTAATTTATTTTTCTTTCTTTCTTTCTTTCTTTCTTTCTTTCACTTAATCACTAAAACCAAGTCATGTCTTTTTCCCCTCTTTTTACGGAATTGTTCGTTATTTTTTAGGTATTGAAAGGAGACGTTAGACACTTCTTTCTTTCTTTCTTTCTTTATTTCTTTAATTTCTTCATCTTTTCTTTGTTTGTTTCTTTTTCTTTCTTTTTTCATCTTTTCATTCTTTCTTTCTTTTTATCTTCCTTTTTCATCTTATCTCTTTTTCCTTCTTTATTTCTTTCATCTTCTTTCTTGCATCATCGCTTCTTTCTTTCTTTTTTCTGTCGTTGTTTCTTACATTTTTCTTTCTTTCTTTCTTTCTTTCTTTCTCCTTTCATTATTTCTTTCTTTTAATTTCTTCATCTTTTCTTTGTTTGTTTCTTTTTCTTTCTTTTTTAGTCTTTTTATTCCTTCTTTCTTTTTATCTTCCTTTTTCATCTTTTTCATCTTTTCTCTGTTTCCTTCTTTCTTTCTTTTTTCTGTCGTTGTTTCTTACTTTTCTTTCTTTCTCTTTCTTTTTCATCTTTTCTTTCTTTCTTTCTTTTTTTAATTTCTTCATCTTTTCTTTGTTTGTTTCTTTTTCATTCTTTTTTAATCCTTTTATTCCTTCTTTCTTTTTATCTTCCTTTTTCATCTTTTTTCTCTTTCCTTCTTTCTTTCTTTCTTTTTCTGTCGTTGTTTCTTACTTTTCTTTCTTTCTCTTTCTTTTTCATTTTTTCATTCTTTCTTTCTTTCTTTCTTTTTTTTAATTTCTTCATCTTTTGTTTGTTTGTTTCTTTTTCATACTTTTTTAATCTTTTTATTCCTTCCTTCTTTTTAGCTTCCTTTTTCATCTTTTCTCTCGTTCCTTCTTTCTTTCTTTCTTTTTTCTGTCGTTGTTTCTTACTTTTCTTTCTTTTTCATCTTTTCTTTCTTTCTTTCTTTCTTTCTTTTTTTAATTTCTTCATCTTTTCTTTGTTTGTTTCTTTTTCATTCTTTCAATGTTTCTTTCTTTCATTTGCATGTCCTTTTTCCACTCAGTCAAAATCTGATTGTTCATCACTTTTGAGATATTGACAAAACGCCGACTAATGCGCAGGGAGTTACAGAGAGAAAGTGAAAAGTGAGAGAAGAACAGGTCACAATAGAATGAGTAAGAGAAGGACGGATACATTGGTGTGAAGAGAGCTGCGTGAGAGCAAAATATAATCAGAGAAGACGGATGGGAATCAAGGAGATAAGAGATTACAGTTGACGTTGCATTTAAATGCAGATTGTAGCTATCAGATAAACAATAATACAGAAGGGAAATCCACAGGCGGGAAGTGCGAGAAAAGAAGCTGTGGAAGTAGAAGTTCTTGTTTTACAGTAAATTCGTGGGACCTAGTTGCCAGCCCAGTAGTACGAGTAAATTCGCGTAGGTGGTAGCACCAAGGAGTTAAGCTTGTCGAGACAGAATCTGTGAAAGTGTTTGTAGAAGAGACAGAGCGAAGACACATCTCGTCGGTGAGAAAAAGACTGGAGTCGGGCTGCCAGATCAGAATCTATTACATTGCAGATTCTTCTTTGTATCTTGTCGAAAACCCCAAGGTGAACAGCAGGGACACCTGACCAGATATGACTGCAGTATTTAATGTACGGGCCGATGATAGATTTGTAAATGTGCATGATGGATTCAGAAGAGAAAAAATTCCTTGCTCGACTCAGGGACCCGAACCTTTTAGCTGTAGATTTAGATATTAATTCAATGTAGAAAAAAATGGGAATTCGAAATTCGAAATTGGACGCACTTAAAGAAGCGTTGGTGACATCAGCAAACAGCATGGTCCCTGAGGAAATCATACGCTGAAGAAAAAAACGAGTGGATGACTGAAGAGATTCTTGACATGAAGCAAAGGAGACAGAAAACTATGCCAATACATGGAACGGAAAACAGGAAACTACACAAGGAAATAAGGAGCAAATACAGACAGGCTAAAAAGGAATGGTTCAACAACAAATGTGCTGAAGTAGAGAGATTGAGCAGGACTAATAAAGGAGAAATGCATAAAGAAATAAGGGAACTGACAGGATGTATAAAATCCAAGGATGTAACGATCATATTGGAGAAAGAGGAAATATTCCAACGATGGCAATAATATATAAAAGATCTTTTCCACGACAAGAGAGAACAACCGGTAGTAAAAAAGAAAGATGCTGACGGACCGGAAATATTAAAATCCGAAGTGAAAGATGCAATGGCGAAACTGAATATGAACAAAGCAGCTGGACAAGGCAGCACTGTAATAGAGATGCTGACAGCCTTAGAAGATTTTGGAATAGAGAAAATTACGGTAATAATAAATGAAATCTACAACAGTGGTGTAATACCAGATGACCTAACCAAATCAATTTTCATAGCTCTGCCTAAGAAGTTGGATGCAATCGAATTCGAACTCCACCTGACAATCAGTTTGATGAGCCACATAACGAAACTCATTGTCCGAATCCTGATGAATAAAGCGCGAAGCAGAATCAGACCGGAAATAGGACAAGAACAGTGCGGTTTTGTCAGGAACACTGGAACAAGGAATGCGATATTTATGCTTAGGAAGCTATCAGAAAGGGCGATACAAATGAAAAAGGAAGTTTACCTGTGTTTCGTAGACTATACCAAGCCGTTCGACAAAGTACGCCACAAGGAATTGACAGAAATGCTCAGCAATCTCGACATATTTGGCAAAGATATCAGAGTAATAAAGACCTCTACTGGCTGCAAACCGCCTGCATAGGGACAGGTAACGAATTCAGGAGACATACAAAGATAGAAAGGTGCATAAGACAAGGATGTCTCTTTTTTACCTGGCCTATCTAACTTGAACATCGAGACAATTATGAGGACCCTAGAAGTTATGCCAGGAATTGTCATCGGAGGCCAAACATAAGGTACGCAGATGATACAGTGCCGATAGCAGATAGGGAAAGGAAACTACAAGACCTTCTAAAAAAGTTAAAGAAAGTCAAAAGAAATGACTACAAATAAATTGCAAGAAAGCCGAAGGAAAATTGGAATGGCCAAGATGCATTCCAGAAGCTGAGCAGAGTATTAAGAGACGGGAAAATTTCGCTAAAAACAAAGACGAGAGTACTGGATTGCTATATGATGACTGTCCTTCAATATGGCAGTGAATGCTGGATAATATCATCAAAGATGAAGGGAAAACTTGAAGCAACTTAAATGTGGTTCTACAGAAGCATACTGGATATAAAGTGGGGGATCAATTCCTTATTAAAATCAATATATAAACTGACCCCTCACTTTGTGGTCACAGCAGTTTCTATACATTTATATTCCTGAGATCCAAAAGCACAAGGATGCATTCTAGATGCTGAGAAGAGTATTAAGAAACAGGACAATTTCGCTAGAAACAAAGAAGAGAGTACTGGATTGCTATATGATGTCTGTCCTTCAATATGGCAGTGAATGCTGGACAATATCATCAAAGATGAAGGAAAAACTTGAAGTAACAGAAATGTTGTTCTACAGAAGGATGCTGCGAATATCATAGATCGAGCATGTGAGCAACGATCAGGTTTTGGAAAGAATGGAAACAAAAAGGAAATTAATACTGAGCATCATGAAGAGACAACTGAAGTTCCTGGGACATGTAATGAGGAAGGAGGGCTTGGAGAATCTGATACTCTCAGGTCAGTTAGAGGGAAAAAGAGACGGAAAAGCAGCGGATTACATATTTGTCGGGATTGAGCAGATGAATGGCAGAGCGGGGTTCAGGTGGTGTAACAGGAGAAAGTGCGTTAGGAGCTACTAGGAATAGGGAGAAGTGGAAATCCATGATCGCCTACGTCCTGAAGGGACATGACACATATAAGAAGAATTTGTTCCACTTGAGGTCAGCTGAGAGAGTGAGGCCGAGGAGGCGCAGTGCATTGCTTTCAGGTAGATTAGCGTGATCCATGCTGAGTGCAGGTAGGAAAGATTGTCTATGGTGGTTAAAGAATAGCAGCTTCGTTTTGGACGCATTAAATTTTAAGAGCCATTTCTTACCCCAGTCTACTACTGACGAGGCGTCTTTTCCGAGAACAGAAGCAAGGTTTGTTTTGTCTGCATCAGCAGATTTCTTGGCGAGGCGGGAGTAAATGGTGGCGTCGTCAGCGTAGATGCCTACTTGGGATCTGATTACATCAGAGAGATCCTTGATATACATATATATATATATATATATATATATATATATATATATATATTAATAATAATAATAACAATAGTAATAGTAACAAAAATAATAAAGCTAATACTAATAATTGTTATACTATATTTTAGTTCGTCTCGAAAAACCCACCGAAAACAAACTCGGAGGGGAAAGAAGGGGAAGTAAAAAAAGAAACAAGCTAAGTACATGAGCATACGTCAAATACTCGTCGGAAAGAAAAAAAAAAGATGTGTCTGCAGATGACTCTTTACGCTCTCACCCCCAGATTGAGCACTCTGGAAGAATGGTAGACTTTGAAAAAAACAGTAGCTACTCTAGCATCTACGCATCGCTCATTCAGTAACGAATTAGAACACTCTAACTACCATAGCTCGGAGGTAGAATCGCCAATTCGGTCGGGTTTCAATTCTGGGTAAAAAGCAATCGGATGTCTGATGAGCTGTGATACAGCGAAACAGATCTGTCTGCGGATGACTATATATATATAAAGAGTGAGAGAGAGAGAGAAAGACAAACAGACAGACAAACAGACACAATATTTCTATTCATGCCGCATTTCCCTGAAAACACGTTTGCATGAGACATTTATGTATCATGCATTAAGTAAGAAATGCAATGAGATGATATATATATATGAAACTTTCAGTAAATACGTTTTAAGTAGGTACCTCCACTAATTCGCTGAAAAAACAGCATCGGATGAAGGAAAAAGGCCTCAAGCTTAATAAAAATGAACGCTTTTCCATCAAAATATTTGTGTTATATATATATAAGTCATCCACATACAAGTCTATTTCGCTGTATCACAGCTCATTAATGTGGCTAGACACATACACTTGCTTCTGGCCGGGATCGAAACTCGACCGATTTGTTATATATTATCTTATGCTTTACTCACGACTCTGAGTTTCAAAAATTTCAGCAATCTTGGGGTGGTTAACACACACACACACACACACACACACACACACACACACACACACACACACATATATATATATATTTATTTAGTTATAGAAATATTCTATGTGAACAAAAACAGACTGCCATTATTGTCATTATAATCCGTGAATTGTTATACTCTAATGTAATTTGAAATCTTTGAAAATAGTTTATGTAAGCCGAAAGCTTAGATTGAATTATAAAATAAATTATGTATCAATATCGTGATTTTCTGTAATCATTTAATGATAATGCTATTAAGCTTATCAGACAATGTGAAACAAATTTACATAAAATAGACAAAACTTTTCTATATTATTTAATGCATCAATATATATATGTATATATATATATATATATATATATCGAGGCAGCAAATAATTTTCTAAACATATACTCTTAAATACAAGAGACAATGAATGTTTATTATGCTTAATCATGAACTGTTCTAAATGTCGTATTTTGGCTTTAATTTCAGTTGAAAATAAAGACAAAAATTCTCCAACATTTGGATAATTTTTTATTAATTTGGTTCTAAGCTTTCGGCTCACATGAGCCATCTTCAGAGAGGTTACAAGGACATTAACACAAAAACATCCACCATCAAAGACGATTTTATCTTGTGTTGACATAAAACTCTGCTAAGCAACGGCAACAGTTACCAAAAATAGCAACCACATTTCGTAAATTTGTAATGCGGTTTTATGACGTCACACCACGTGATAGCGCGAAATGACAACAGAGCCATGTATTCAAATGCAATGTAATGTGTTATGACCAGATTTAAACGTGATTTTATTAAGTGTGGGTTGTTTGGATTTTGAAGCTTCGAACCAACTTAATAAAAAATTATCCAAATGTTGGAGAATTTTTGTCTTTATTTTCAACTGAAATTAAAGCCAAAATACGACGTTTAGAACGGCTCATGATTAAACATAATAGATATTCACTGTCTCTTATATTTAACAGTATATGTTTAGAATATATATATATATATATATATATATATGTGTGTGTGTGTGTGTGTGTGTGTGTGTGTGTGTGTGTGTGTACACATATTTATATATATATATATATATATATATATATATATGTATATATATACATATTTACCTCCTTATCTATCTATCTATCTATCTATCTATCTATCTCTCTCTCTCTCTCTCTCTATATATATATATATATATATATATATTGATCGTTTAATTACTTAGTTTTTGGTCATAATAACATTAAACCAGTGCACATTTGTATTAAAAATTGTTCAATACAATTATATTGTCGAACTTTTCAATATTTTCTATTTGTAAACGAGTTCTTATGCGACCTGGGTTTCTACCATGTGTGGAGTCCTCAGGCGATTTGTCATAACAGAATTTACCGTTTAGCGTTTTCTTTAAGAACGCTCAAATAACGGTGTTTCTTTTTAACCCTCACGTGTCAGGGAAATTTTGAACGCGCAATTTTTAAAATTACTAGAAATCATAACGTTTTATTCCATGGTTGTATGAACATAATAGGTATTTTTAGTATGGTTACACTTAGTCATAATTTCTGTTCTTTCATTCAATAGTTCGTTTTTGTTTGGGAATAGCATAATCGCTAAATTTTCTTCCTGGCACAGTCTACATATTTTGGCAAAGTTGTAAGGCTTGGTTGTTTTCACTATACTCCACGTTATGTCTGGGTCTTTTCTATATTTTGATTTCAATTTCCACACATGCCTAGCCAATTTTGTACAGTTTCTTTTGGAACATATGAAAAATGATATAAAAACCTTACGATAAAACCTTGTCTGTCATTTTCAATGAAACCTTTATATATATATATATATATATATATATATATATATATATATATATATATATACTAGCAGTATAGCCCGACGTTGCTTGGGTGTAATGAAAGCTTTAAAACTAATCCATGGTCCTGGAGCTCAGACTCTTTGGACGTTGGCACGAAAGACTAAAAAGCAATAGTTGTTTCCAGTTAAAGCGAAACCGTAGACTGAAAGAAAAATGAATGGATGTTGGAGGAAGGAGCGGCGGATTCATACATTTTCTTAGGGTATTTGCGTGTAAGTGAATGCAACGAATTCAACTAGAATTCGAACGGGGATCTCCGATTTTCATTCCGAGCGGATATCACTACGCCACAACGCACATCTATGGACATAAGCAGAAAAAGAAAAATAGATATGAACAGACTAAATGGATAGATTGCTATCTATGAACAGACTACTAAAAAAGTTGGTCTATGGTGCAAACACACACATATATCTATATCTATCTATCTATCTATCTATCTATCTATATATATATATATATAACTTTGCGTTCTTAGCTTTTTACATTATATTTTCAAACCGACAAATACGAAAAAATGATATTTTTTTTCTTTTTCATTTATATATATATATATATATATATATATATATATATATATATATATATAGAGAGAGAGAGAGAGAGAGAGAGAGAGAGAGATGAATCAATCAGTTCATTTTGTTATCACCCGTGAAAATCTTAACGAATATATTAGGATTTTTATCTACGATCTTTAGTAAAATGAACGGCAAATGTTTTAAAATATGTAAAAAAATAAAAATAAAAATAAAAAATAAAATAAAATAAAATAAATTAAAATAAAAGAATCAATTTAGATTTTTCTAAATTTTAAAATTTATTTATTTAATTTATTTTAATATTTTTCTCAACAAATATTTTTTGTAACTGAACATGAGTACGTACAAGTAAAAATGAAAAAGAAAAAAAAATTTTTTCGTATTTGTCGGTTTGAAAATATAATGCGAAATATAAAAGCCTAAGAACGCAAAGTTAGTCTATTTAACTTAAATCGTTGGTTCGTTAATTGGAGGATTGAGTTCAATCCCTAATCTAGCGATTGTGAGTTAAGTCTGAGTTTTGTTTAACGGTATATCAACCACTGTGGATTATTTAATGTCGAAAAGATAAGGTTTTAAGGGATTGTTTTAATGTTTAGTCATAGTGAGAAGTTTGAACTAATAAGATTTCGATGAAAAATCTTTTTTTTATTTTAGAAAACTGAAGATGTTTTCTAGTTTTGTATTTAAAAATGTATTGTTGGTAATAATTTTTTGTTTCAAAAATGTATTATGGCAATAGTTTTTTCCTTCAATCCCTTCTATATACTTGCTTCCCCGACAGCTACAATCTCCAGGAATTTAAATGTAAAGTCAATCGACATCTTCTATCTCACTAACTCGCATCCATTCTCTCGCACTTACCGCCCGTGGAATTCCCTTCCGTATACTTGCTTCCCCGACAGCTACAATCTCCAGGAATTTAAATGTAAGGTCAGTAGACATCTCCTACCTCACTAACTCACATCCATTCTCTCAAGCTCTTTTTTCATATATTTCACCCCCATCCTCAATATCCTCATCTGTCTATTACCCTCCTCCTGACATTTCTTATGACTAACCCCTCTTTCTCATCACTTTCCCCTATGTAACCCCCTGCGCAACAGTGGCAGTAGAATGCTTTGCTTGGAGTGAGATGATTAAAAAAATGTATTGTTGGTAATATTTTTCCTTAAAAAATGTATAATTTTTGTTATAAAAGTCTATTCTTATGTAAGCAACGTTGAGCCTGGTCAGTACTTAGATGGGTGACCGCTTGGGAATACCAGGTGCTGTAAGCATTTAATGATGGATGTGCATTGTGGTGCAGTGGATATCGGCTCAGAAAGAGAAATCAGCGAGCCGAGTTCGAATTCTAGTTGAATGCCCTGCATTCACTTAAGCACTGGTACCATTGGGAGAGGTATTAATCCCTCACTTCCCGCCAGTTATGGGTTAAATAACAGGGTAGGACTTGGAGACTCTGCCCTTAAAGACACTCGAAAAGAAAAGTCTTACTAGACACAAAACTTATATAAAAACAAAAAATAAGTTGTTGAAAAAAAGGTATGACCAGCAATAAATAAATAAAAAATCTAGTTGGCATTAAATGACCCGCCGAGGTGTTGATATGCCATAAAAACAAAGCAACCAACCAACAACCAACTATTTCTATGTATATATTTCTATAAAAGTCTGTTTGTATCTTTTCATAGTGTTTTGATCCCAGTTTTGGTGTTAACTATTTACCCATAGCTGGGACCCTAACAGGTGCTACCACTCCGGGTCAGGGTGGACCTGGAAACAACAGGTAGTTACTTGCTCCTCACAACTTCCAAATCAGAGGCCTTGCTGCCAGATGCAGTTTACCGTCATACCCAGGATAATCCAACGATTGTGTGCTTGGACTCAGTAGAAAGGGCGCGGAGAATAAGCACTGAGTTAGACAAGATATTCTTAGACCCGGAAAAGGAATTATAAGGGGTTCAGTACTAAAATCTCTGAATGTTACCTGAATCGGAAAAAGCCTGAAGAAAACCGGAGAGTTCAATGACCATGAAGCTATGAAAATATAAGCAAGGATGAAAACGTATGATGAAAAGTATACATATTATCCTACGTTGATGACACAACTCTGAGTTTCATGCACCACGCCATCATCAGGTGCATATTACAAACGTCCATCGGAATAAAGTTTTATCCTAATTTATATGCTATATATTTTATATGCTATAAATTTTATCCTAATCTATATGCTATATAAATTAGGATAAAACTTTATTCCGATGGACGTTTATAATATGCACCTGATGATGGCGTGGTGCATGAAACTCAGAGTTGTGTCATCAACGTAGAATAATATGTATACTCTAATTCACATAATTGGTTGTAGTGCCAGAAGATGCCTTCCTGAAGCTAAGCAAAATTTTATGAAACAGAAAAATGTTGTAAGAAACAAAGAAAACAATGTTGAGCGTCTTATGTTTTGTGTCTGTTTGTTTTGGGTTTTTTATCATTTTTACCCCTAGCACAGATGTGCATTGTGGTGCAGTGGATATCGTCTCGGAACGACAAATCGGGGTGCCGAGTTCGAAATCCAGCTGAATTCTTTGCATTCACTTACGCACAAATACCCTTGGGAAAGGTATTAATCCGTCTCTTCCCTCCAGTTATAAGCTAAATAATAGGACAGATTGGGTTCTATAGCCTTGGCTGGTGACCAGTCTACGGTAGAAAGCAATGGCAACCTACTACGGGATAATCTTCTGTCCAGTCAGTCGTGTCTCTTTCGAGACATGATCGCCAAAAGCGTGTTTCATGTATGGCACTTAACTGACTGACTGAATATGATAGTTAGAGACATGATAAAGGCTTTTGCTGAGCATAAAGTTGGGGATCAGTTTTCTATTGTTATGAAGTAATAAACAGAACCCCCCAAAAATATTGAAAATCGATAATCGAGAAAATCGGGTGTGGTCTGATTTTAATCAAATTTGATACACTCATAGACAAAGACATAAGAAACGATATTCAGAAGTTTCAAGGTTGCGGTTCTTACAATAGTGCAGAAAATCGATAATATATATATATATATATACATAAAAGGCAAGATGTTTGTGTGTGTGTCTGTTTATCTACCTGTATGTCTGTTTATCTACCTGTATGTCTGTAATTTTTTTCAGCCCTTTTATTTTAGTTTTTACTTCAGGTTTGGGTCTTAGTAGGTATAATTGTAGTTCTTAGTCTCAGCCATGATACCATTTACTCAGAAGACTTATTTAGCCTTCAAAATTCAGATTACGACGAAAAAAACTTATTTGATATCGATACCAGGAAATCAAAATTTGACTTACATCCATTCATTTTTCTTTCAGTCTACGGTTTCGCTTTAACTGGAAACAACTATTGCTTTTTAGTCTTTCGTGCCAACGTTCAAAGAGTCTGAGCTCCAGGACCATGGATTAGTTTTAAAGCTTTCATTACACCCGAGCAACGGTAAAGAATAAGTTTGAAAAAAAAAGAGTAAATCTCAGATACAAAGAAAGAAATAAAAGAAAAGTAAAGAAAGAATGAAAGAAAAAAGAAAGAAAAAAATGAAAGAAAAAAGAAAGAAAAAAGAAACAAAGAAAACAGAAAGAAACAAACAATGAAAAAAGAAACAAACAATGAAAAAAGAAAGAAAGAACAAAAAAAAAAAGAAAGAAAGAAAACCGAGAAAAAAATTAGAAACGAATAAACGAAAGAATGAGAGAAAAAAAAGAAGGAAAAACGAAACGGTAAAAGCGTCACAACGTGAAAAGAAAGAAAGAAAGAACGAGAATGAGAAAAGGAAAATAAATAATCTCCGAAACAAAGAAAGAAATTAAAAAGAAAGAAATAAGGAAAAATAAAAAAAAATGAAAGAAATTCGTAATGCCTGACTGTTGAAAAAATGTCATGGAATTCAAAAGAATAAAAATCGCTTGAAGTCGTCAGGTGTTAGCACTTGGATGACTCGGTTCAGCTAGGGTAAAACGAGTTCATTGATCTCAGATCAAACTCTTGCTGTGGTTGTCCAAAACTTGTGTCGCTCTCTCATTTTGTTTTTTTTTTCCTTTTTGCAATTCATTTTTTATAACCATCCGGTTGGCGTGTTTATTATCGATAAAGAATAAGGATTTTAGATGCCATTGCGATTATAGCAATGTCGATATCGAATCATTATTAATGTGCAATGGGATTATTAATAGCCCTTGTGTCGATATCAATATAAAGCCATTAGCTTGTTATAGCGTTTGTCGATAGCCGTAATATCAGTGTCAATATAGAAACAGTCGCTTTGTTTTCATCGTCATTGTCGATATTCGAATTGTCAACGTCGAAAAAGAATTATTCTTTGTTTATTATGCCGCTTATCGATTGTATTGATAGGAATATAAAATCAGCATTTTCAGTTATTTGCGATTACTAGCGCCTGAAATATGAATGCCTGCTAAGGCTTAATTATCCAACAGGCTCTACGGCATGCCCGCAAGTATTCCAACAGGCTCTCCGGCATGCCCACCCCGCTAAAAAAAAAAAATAGATAATTAACAGAGAGAAATAAAAAGAGAGGGATATATACTTTTTTTTTTCTAATCATATCACCCCGAGCAAGGCGGTAACGCCACTGGTGTGCAGGGGGTTACGGAAGAGTGAATAGATTGGAAATGAGAAAGCCGTAAACCACGTCCTAAACAGGGAACAAGGGATGAGCCTCTATACCTGTTCAATAGACGTGGGTGGCGTGTGAACCGGGCGATAGTTCAGTCTATCTACTCCAATTGAAAAAAATAAACAAAAAAGAAAAGTGAAAAGATTGGAAAAGAGAAAGCATCAAGTGAACAAGGGATGAGCCTCTACGCCTGTTCACTATCGATTAAATAGTAAATAGGGCTCCAAAGCTTTAGTTGACAACCAGTCTACCGCAGAAAGAAATGGCAAACTATTACGGGAAATATCTGCCTAGTTAGTCATGGATCAAATTCGATCACCCGTGTATGGCAATTAATTGACTGATTGACTAAATTGGCAATTCGGTCCCACCCATTTACCGTTAAAATAGTTGAATGCAACCAACGCATCACTCGAATAATTTCTTTTACCACGTCTCCCGCTGATGAAACTCCCTTCCATTTCCTTGTGTCCCTGATAACCACAATCTCAAAAACTTAATGAAACGACACTTGCCATCTTCTAAGTTTTTGAATCCCGTTCATCTGTGGATATTTTTTATTATGCTGGTTCTAAGCTTTCGGCTCACATGAGCCATCTTCAAAGGGGTGACAAGGACGTTGACATAGCGACATTTATCATCAAAGCTTAGAACCAGCATTATAAAAAATTATCCAAATATTGGACAATTTTTGTCTTCATTTTCACCTGAAATTAAAGCCAAAATACGACGTTTAGAACGGCTCATGATTAAACCTAATAGACATTCATTGTCTCTTATATTTAACAGCATATGTTTAGAAAATTACTTGCTGCCTCCATATACTAAATTTAAGTTACATGATGGCGCAGCATTAAATGATCCTACGACGTTTAGAACGGGTCATGATTAAACATAATAGACATTCATTGTCTCTTATATTTAATAGTATATGTTTAGAAAATTATCTGCTGCCTCGATACAATATATATATATATATATATATATATATATATATATATATATATATATATATATAGTTGTTAGAATGATTTATAAAAGCATAGTATGACTACACAAAAATTCTCGTGTTTCGGATCACAACCGCTTCTCTTCGGGTGATTTGTGGAACTGAACATAAATGGTGGAAACGATTTATTTTTCGGAACGTGATATGTAGATTATGTGGGAAATGGGAATTTAGTATAAGCTGGTCCGTCGGCAGTTTGTAAACATAGAGATACAGATTTGGGATAGGAGAGTGGGGCGAGGTGGCTTAGTTCTGGACAGGTCACTTTTTAGTTTTGTCTGGGTAATTCACATAGTGGGATCTTAGATTTTCTAAATGGGTAGATACTTTTTATTTGACTACACTCTATGAGTGGATGAAATAGAGTGACCTTTTAGTATTGTATGAGTTTATTTTATTCTATTAATATAATATTCATTTTTTTTATTTTGTGGATGAAACATGGATATTACTTAACTTTTGGAGAGGATTATTTTATCTGAGTTAGGTATCTAGTGGGGCCACATAATACTTCAAATAGGTAAATAATCTTAACTGTCATATGAATTTTATATTGGAGCACGAGTTACAACTGATATCTCTTGATTAATTAAATTTTAACGAAAAATATTTTCGATGTTTACATAACACTTTTAATTCATCCCTACAGTTCAATAGTTCACCATTGTTGAATGTGTAGCTTTTCACTCAGGCATAAAGGGCAGATGTCGTTAAAAAAGTCACAGATTCTAGTTTTTTCCAGAATCTTTCATTTTACTTTGGATGTCTTATTTGTGTCCTTTACTTTCCAAAAACATGCAGAAAGGGAGGTTTAGTTTCGATACATGTTGTTTTTGAATGAAGTTAAGTGCATATACCAGCGTTGCTTAAAAGTGTTCTTTGTAGATCTGATGTAGACTTTATTGACAGTTGGGTTTTCAGTTGATGTTATATTGCATTCATAGACAATTGAATTTATTTTACACCTGTTTTGTAGTGGGCAATTATTGGGGTTTCGACAATTGCATAAGTTGGTATGGCTGTTCTCTTTATTATTTTGGTAGTTATTGTTATTTTGATTAACGTGCTGATTTAAGATATATTTATTATGATTTGTAATGATTTTTTCAAGGTTATTTGTGCAACTATAACTTAGTTTAAGTGTATTTATAGCGGGTATCTCTTATTCCTTTTCTAGTTGTAGTAGGATTCTGTAGCAGGTTAACGGAATTTGGCCTTGTGGGAAGATAGCCCACTATAATTCATAAAATGATTATAAATTCATGAAAGGCAATTAGAGTATAGAATAACATTTATACATATATACATTTCATTTAAAGTTTTACAAAATAAGTAATGCTTGAAATAAAAGTCCAACGGAAGTTAGAGAGTTCATGGCAATTAATAATGAGCTGAAAGAGATAAAAGAATGTTCATTTCTAAGGTCAGTAGGTCAGCAAGTTGGTATGTAGAATGTCTTTGAAAAGGTCGGTTAGTACTTTTGAGAACAGGGAGAAAGTAAAAGGTCAGAATAGTACTTATGAGACAGGGGAAGGAAGAAAGAGGCAAGCATAGTAGCCGCTCGACTTAGGTCAAGGGAGAAACTAATTACACTCTTTTCCTCAAGTCCTGACTGTCTGACGAAGCGTTTGTGTCTTCGCTTTTTATATCGGCATTTTGGATCAAAACGCAGCTAGTTTCGAATTTCATCCTTGTATTTGATTCCGGGCTTCTCATTGGCTGGTAAATAAAAAAATGGTAATTTGATATTTGATTAGTTCTTATTTTTCAACCGGAACATCTGCGCGAACTCGGATGCGCACGACGATTTTTATTCATTTGCCTTTTAGTTGTGAGAGAGTACACATCCGGTTCATCGCTTTTGTTCGGTCGGTATCACTACATATTTTCATTAAAAATTTTACTTAGAGGGTTGTTAATAGGTAAGTGTTTCTTAATTAACTAATTAACTAACTTTGTGTTGACCATTTGGTTGAAAGGGGGTGTATACCACTATTTTTTAGGGACTTATTTATAAACTTTTATGTTTATTAAATATTTCTTCACTGGATGAGTTTTTTCTAATCCTATATTCTATAGAGGAGGGTATATGTTTGATTATACTTGGGGAGTGATTTGACTTTGGGTGGATGTATAATGGATATTCGTTGGGTTTTATGTATGGTTGGTAACTATTATTTACTAAGTCGAGTGTTACATCGAGGAAGTTTAACTTCAGTAAAAGATATCATATTTATTTTTTAAAATACATGAAGAAAAATCTACTCTTATTATTGAATAATTAAATACTGCTTATTTACGATATGCTTTTTAAAGTTTCTTTTGTTTTTGTTGGGACGCCCGCGCCTATTCGGCTATAATGGACTATTCCATTACTATGTAAAGTAATGGTGGCATCTACGTAAGAGAGTGTGCCGAGCAGCGGATCGACAAGTCAGTCGTAGACTTCCGGTGACGACCCGGAAGTACCCATTGCTCATTCTACGTCTTACGACGGTTGAGACGATTAACCTTTATTCTTGTATTGGATACTAATAACCTTTGTAAATACTATTTTCACGGAATACAACAATTAACCTATTCCTGCTGTTGAGTTATTTATTCTTACTCACGACATAACAGTGGCGACGAAGATTGTCGACATAACAGTTTTTAAAAATTCGAACATACCGTTTCGAATGTATACAGACCTTTAGAGCTGTGAACGTTTGAATATAGGCATATGACTCTTAGAAATGTAATGACAACATTTTCTAGTTGCTGATATATCAGGTCGGTGCAAAAGCTTTTGCCGGTTTGTAAAATGGGCATTTTAAATCATTGTAATTTATTTTATGCATATTGTTATTACTTAAACATATCACCATGATTAATTTATAACTTTTTCTTTCAGATTATTAAAACATCATTCATATTTTTCTGCAATATTCTCACCGATGTTCTTTCCATCTAAAGAACACATTAGGCATGGTCTACTCTATGAGTTTCACAGAGGTTCCAATGCAAATGCAGCAGCACGATCTATTCAGGATGCTTATGGAATTGATGCAGTGAAAGAAAGAAGTTATAGGTGGTGGTTTTCCCGTTTTCGGAAAGAAAATTTCAGCTTGAAAGATGAGGTGGTCGCCCAAAAAACTTGATTCAGATGTGTTGAATGCCCCTGTTACTCAAAGCCCTACGGTAGCCTCAAGAAACTTGCACACAAATTTAATGTATCCCATACAACTGCGTTACTCCAACTGAAAAGAATATGGAATATTTCAGTATTCGGAAAATGGGTCCCGCACGAATTGTTTCCAGAGAAGCTGCGACAACGTGTTTCTTGTTCCGAATCTTTGCTTTCACGACACCTTCAAACACCATTTTTTGGTAGGCTTGTCACAGGTGATGACAAGTGCCATCTTGCCCCATCCTGACATAGCTCCCTCGGATTATCACTTATTTCGAGGATTACAAAACCATTTAGATGGCCTTAGGTTAACATCACGAGAGGAGATTGAACAAGAGTTAGATTCACATTTCACATCAAAACCTAAAGAATTTTACAAGCGAGGCATTTATAAGCTCGTTGGCAGATGCAATCAAGTTATACAGAGCAAAGGTCGTTATTGTTATGAATAAAGATTTTAAAAAACACACAGTTTTCATTTTCAAGATGAAATTTTAAATCGGCAAAAACTTTTGATGTTTAAACAGATGAATGCATAGTACTTCCGGTTTGTACGCTTCCTTATAAAAAAATAAGTAAACTTTTCAAAGATTCAACAACACAAAGGAGAAACAAAAAGAGAAATCCACTGGAATCCTTAGAAATGATCAAAAGCGCACTTCTCACTTTTCGCGTTTCTTATCTCGCGAGAACGAGAAGATAGAAAGGAGCAACGTAAATATAATCGTTTGGTCCTGTTCCTTTAAAATAAAAACAAATTCACAAAAACTTAAAGGTGAAAATCGCAATAATAATGATGAGAAAAAACGAAGCAGCATTATTAATTCAAAACATTTTTTCGTCATTAATCTGATATTTAAAACGTGTTACAACATTCTCGTGCATAACTTTGATAAAGATAAAATTCCTGCGATGTTGCTTTTGAAAAAGAATTCCTATTAATGTCAGCAAATAGTTCATCTCTATCTCCTTCCATTTCTTACATTTTAATGAATATTTACCCATTTTCGATATATATATATATATATATATATATATATATATATCAAAATGCGTGAACGCATCGCTCATTCATTAAAAATGAATTGGAGCACGCTGGCTGCTGGGCGCGTAATATGATATGCGCTAAAAAAACTGCTTTCTTCCACCGAACCCTCCGTGGCCCAGGGGTAGAGTCGCCGACTGACGCCAATTCGTTCGGGTTTCGAGCCTGGGTTAGGGAGGGAGCAAGCGGAGTCTAACCGTACTGATGAGCTGTGATAGAGCGAAACAGATCGGTCTGCGGATGACAATACTATATATATATATATATATATATGTGTGTGTTTGTAATTAGGCAGCAAATTGTTTTTTAAACATATCAGATTAAATAAATTGCAAACTTTGTGTCTGCTTATTTTTAATAAAATCCGTTCATACACACGGATAATCTCTCGCGTATTATAATTGAGAGATGTCAGAAATGAGCTGTAACTTTGACAGATGATTTTATTATTCATATCTCGATGTTCCCAAGTACTTTCACTCTCTTTCCGAGATCATCTTCAGGGGTGGGTGTTATGGTAACAAAATATAACCGCAAACCTGTGTTGCTACAAATTATTGCAACATTTTTTCCTTCTTCAAATATAACGACTGACAAATTGCTAAATGTTCATTCCAAAATGGAATGTTTTTTTATATGCTGTAATGTCCTGGTCATGCACGTGTTAAAGCATGAAAAAACTGTTCTTTTTACAAACGTTTTAGAACATTACTACAGTATACATAGCTGATTCTATTAATTGACGGTTTAAGTTTTTTTGATAAATATTGCCTCGAGAATCTATATTTGAAGGAGAAAAATTTACAGTAATTTTTAGCAACACAGTTTTGTTACTACAGCTCACACCACTAAAGTTGATCTCGGAAAGAGATTCAAAATTCTCGGTTCTGGGAAAAGAAGCTGTTTGAAAAGAAATGTACTTTCCACTTACCTATGGAAGATGATAGAATGAATATGATTCACCCATGTATGGTTAGTCTTAGTTGTAAATCCGGAACTGGTAGAGCTGGTGGCGAATTTATCTCTCCATAATATTTGCCATAGAAAGTGTGATAAACTAGCAATACACTCGAGACGCATTGCCTCTGGGGTAAGGAGACGTAGGATTTGAAATGATTCCAATAAGAAGTCAGTCAGTTAAATGCCATACGTGATACACGCTTTGGGTGATCATGTCTCGAAAGAAACATGGCTGACTGGACAGAAAATTATCCCACAGTAGGTTGCCATTGCTTTCTATAGTACACTGGTTGCCAGCCAAGGTTATAAGAATCCAATCTGTCATATTATTTGACTCATAGCTAGACGGGGAAGAGATGTATTATATTATTATATATAAGTAGTAATTAGTGGAAGATCAGTTTATTATTTATAACAATAGAAAACCGATCCCCCACTTTATGCTCAGTAGAAGACTTAATCATAACTCCAACTATTATATTAAGTCAGTCAGTCAGTTAAGTTCCATACGTGATACACGCTTTGGACGATCATGTCTCTTTCGACACATGACTGACTGGGCAGAACATTATTCCGTAGTAGTTTGCAATTGCTATCTGCGGTAGACTGGTTGCCAACCAAGGCTATAGAACCCAAGCTGTCCTATTATTTGACTCATAACTAGAAGAGGAAGAGATGTATTAAATTATTAAATAGTAATTTTTTGGGGGATTAGTTTATTACTTAAAAACAATATCAAACTGATCCCCTACTTTATGCCCAGTAGAAGCCTTAATTATGATTTTAACAATTATATTCAGTCAGTCAGTTAAGAGCCATACGTGATACACGCTTTTGGCGATCATGTCTCGAAATAGATATGAATGACTGGGCAGAAGATAATCCCGCAGTATGTTGCCATTGCATTCTGCAGTAGACTGGTTGATAGCCAAGGCTATATAACCCAATCTGTCCTGTTATTTTACTCATAGCTAGAGAGAGAAGGGACGTGTTATATTATTAAGTAGTAATTAGTGGGGGACCAGTTTATTACTTCATAACAATAGAAAACCGATCACCCATTTTATGCCCGGTAGACGTCTTAATCATTTCTCAAACTATTTTATTCAGTCAGTCAGTTAAGTGCCATACATGATACACGCTTTAAGCGATCATGTCCCGAAATAGACATGACTAACTCGGCAGAAGATTATCCCGCAGTAAGTTGTCATTGCTTTCCGCGGTAGACTAGTTGCTAGCCAAGGCTATAGAACCCAATCTGTCCTATTATTTGACTTAGAGAAAAATTTCGCTGAGAGACAGTGTTCAGACCCAGCTTGATCAGCAAAGCTTGATCGGCAAAGCTTCATCTTAATCAGTGAAGGTACGTGGGATCTAACGACGTGTAATATATTACCTAGAACCGTACAGATAATTGATAGGTACATCCGGCCGTTGGTGAGTTCAACAATAGAGAAGGGTGGTTGACAGATATATCCGGCGTTGGATGTTGTCAGCAGTGCGCAACAATATAAAAGAAAACAGAAAGGTGATGGCCAGAAGAGCTATAATTGACAGATACATCCGGCCAGAGATAAAAGTCAACCAGAGACAGGGGTAATTGACAGATATATCCAAATATATATAAATGTCGTCAACAGAGCTACAACTCAAAAAGGCAAAAAAAAAAAATGCATAAGTCTATATAAAGTAGGGGTTTTTTGGTAAAGAGACAGAGAACTCCCGCTGGCGTCCGTCTCCCGACATCCCCTTCGTGTGTGTGTGTGAACTATCTGCGGCTGCTCTACGCAAGCGTCACCAACGAAGAATAAATATATAAGATTATATTTTTATATATACGTGTTCTTCGTTGTCTATCAAGATATATCGAAATATAAAAAGGTTTGGGGGTTGGGAGCAGGGCTAACAACCCTGCCCCGTAAAAAACAGTTTGTTACAGAAACAGCAACAAAAAGTTGCTGCTCTATGCACCATTGAATGTGATGGATAAATGAAGATGACTTTAAAATTGTTTTTTTTTTTTTCATTTCACCCCGAGCAAGGTGGAAACGCCACTGATGTGCAGGGGGCTACATAAATGTAAAAAGATTAATTAGAAAAGAGTGAGGAGTACAAACTAGTTAGAAAGGAGCAATAGAAACCTGAGAAAGCAGGTGCGATGACAGATACATAGGTGGAGAGAAAGGAAAGGTTATACAGGGGTGGGGAGAGAGCTAGAGTCCAGTGGTTAGTAGATGAGTATTGACTTTGCATTTAAATTTCTGGAGGTTGTAGCCGTCAGGAAAGCAAGAATATGGGACCGAGTTCACAGGCGGGAAGTGCGAGAGAAGAAGCTGCAAGAGTAGAATTGTCGTCTGCATTTGGCTAACCTGACTGTGAATGGGTGGGACCCAGTTGCCAGTCTGGTTGCACGAGTAAACACCTGTTGAGTAGGCATCAGTGACTTAAGTTCGTCTGAGCAGAAGCCATGAAAGTATTTATAGAACAGACAAAGGGAGGCCACATTGTAGGTGATTTTATATTTTAGAAGTAATATTTAAATAAATCCAACTGTCTGATGAAGCCTAATTACTTTCTAAGCAATTTAATATTTCCCTAAATTGAGGCGTACAAGTCGATCTGGCATAGAAGTTGACCTGGCGTACAAGTCGAGCTGGCCTACAAGACGAACTCAAGATTTTTAGCTCAAAATTTTGAATTACGCCTATACATATTTTATGCTCGTCCTTCGCGAGAGATGATGACCATTTTAGTCACAAATTACTACTAGGTATTATGTGTGCTGAGATGACTAGTCATTGTAATCTTTGTTCTGAAATTTCTGCTACAGTGTGGACATTGTTTATCTGGCTGGAAAGAGGAACTTGATCTATCCTTCTAGCGTTATCACATTTTCTGCAGTTTTGTGGGACGTTGGGCTTCGGGGTCTGCTACGCTTAGACGTGCCAGGCAGTGCAGTCTTGTGCACTTTCTTCCCAGGAGGCAAGAGGATCTTGTAATGTTTCAGGGAGACCTTAAGGGTGTCCTTAAAGTACTTCCTCTGTCTACCATGCGATGGCTTTTCTTCCTTGAGAAGAAACGCTTTGAGAAATGGTTGTCTTCCATGTGGTGTACATGGACAGCTCAAAGCTCACCAGTGTGACGTGGATGCTCTCCATCTGGGCACACCCGCGTACCCCCGTGTCTGGAACTTTGAACTTCCATTTGATACGGAGCAACTTTCTCGGGTATTTCATGTGGAAGTCGCTCGGCTGTCTAGCATGGAAACCGCAGACGTTTTCCCGGCGTACAGTAAAGAAGGAAGGACCACAGTATGGTACACTGTCAGCTTAGTTTGCAGGCTATGTCACTCCCAGACTCGGTCCCTCGCTCTGGCAGTTCTGTAGTTCACTCCCTTGTTGAAGTTGCCAGAGCGTGACAAGCTTCTTCTAAGGTAGACAAACTTGTCAGCCACAGTAAGTCTCTGTCTGTTGGCCCTTACGACTGGCTTCGTGTAGGTGACCTCTGTGGGTTACTGATGCAGGACCTAAATCGACCTTGAAACATACCATTGGCCCAAAACTTAGGTAAATGAAATTAGGATACAGTATACGATAACCTGTGACAAAAATATATAAGGTCACACAACTTATTTATATATTGAGACACTAACCGTATAATATTTCTGTGTGAATTATGTAGCAACTTACACTGGTAAGTACCGTATATTGTATCGGTATAAGTTAGCGAAAATCTAAAATTCGTCTGGTCTACTGATAAACACATTAAAATCAACATCGGCACCTATAAAAATATTAATTAGGAGAAATGTTCGTGGGACGAAGATTTGGCTATAAAGATAGAAAAAATGAATGCAGGGAAGATATAAGGTTTTTTTTATGTCTCCTGTCAATACCTAAAACATAATGAAATATTTCGGGGAAAGAGGGGGGGAAGACATTACTTGGTGTTAGTGAGTAACTGAAAGAAAGAAAGAAAGAAAGAAAGCAAGAAAAGATGAAAAAAGAAAGAGAAAGAAAGAAAAAGTAAGAAACAACGACAGAAAAAAGAAAGAAAGAAAGAAACGATGAAGCAAGAAAGAAAACGAAAGAAAGATAGAAAGAAGGAAAGAGAGAAAAGATGAAAAAGGAAAATAAAAAGCAAGAAGGAATGAAAATATGCAAAAAGAAAGAAAGAAACAAAGGAAAGATGAAGAAATTAAAAGAAATAATGAAAGGAAAAAGAAAGAAAGAAAAAAAAGAAGAGGAGAAAGAAGTGTCTAACGTCGCCTGTCAATACCTAAAAAATAACGAATAATTCCGTAGAAAGAGGAGTAATGACATGACTTGGTTTTAGTGATTAAGTGAAAGAAATAAAGAAAGAAAGAAAGAAAAATAAATTAAGAAAGAAAGAAAGAAACAAAGAAAGAAAGAAAAATAAATTAAGAAAGAAAGAAACAAAGAAAGAAAGAAAGAAAAATAAATTAAGAAGGAAAGAAAGAAAGAAAAATAAATTAAGAAATAAAGAAAGAAAGAAAGAAAGAAAAATAAATTAAGAAAGAAAGAAAGAAACAAACAAACAAACAAAAATAAATTAAGAAAGAAAGAAACAAACAAACAAACAAAAATAAATTAAGAAAGAAAGAAAGAAACAAAGAAAGAAAGAAAAATAAATTAAGAAAGAAAGAAACAAAGAAAGAAAGAAAAATAAATTAAGAAAGAAACAAACAAACAAAGAAAGAAAGAAAAATAAATTAAGAAAGAAACAAAGAAACAAAGAAAGAAAGAAAAATAAATTAAGAAAGAAAGAAACAAAGAAAGAAAGAAAAATAAATTAAGAAAGAAAGAAAGAAACAAAGAAAGAAAGAAAAATAAATTAAGAAAGAAAGAAACAAAGAAAGAAAGAAAAATAAATTAAGAAAGAAAGAAAGAAACAAAGAAAGAAAGAAAAATAAATTAAGAAAGAAAGAAACAAAGAAAGAAAGAAAGAAAAATAAATTAAGAAAGAAAGAAACAAACAAAGAAAGAAAGAAAAATAAATTAAGAAAGAAAGAAAGAAAGAAAGAAAGAAAAATAAATTAAGAAAGAAAGAAAGAAACAAAGAAAGAAAGAAAAATAAATTAAGAATTGATGAATGAAAGAAAGAAAGAAAGAAAAGAAAAGAAGAAGAAAGAAGTGTATAACATTTCCTGTCAATATCTAAAAAAATAATTTTGTTTTTCGTAAAAAAAAGAACATACGAATGAAAGAATGAAAGAATGAAAGAATGAAAGAATGGAAGATAGAATTGTTTAACGGCTGTTTCATCGAAATGGAAAAAAGTTGTCAATTTTTAAACTTTTCATTTGTACTCCCTTACTTCTTTAAATAACGGCCATCATTCACATTTATGATTGTTATTAAAATATTTCGTTAAATATTTAACAATAGGATAGAGAAATGTCGACTTATATTTTATTGTTGTAGACTTTGCCTGAGCATATTCAATCATTAACTGAAGATTTATTAGAAACTCCAGACAGGAACGCAGAGATATGTTCATGGGTCATTTCTAGTTTTCGTTATAGGTGCGAGATGTGGCTTCCCTTTGTTTCTTCTAGAAATACTTCCACGAATTCTGCGTCTTGCCCCACCCCCACGAATTTACTCGAGCTGCTAGATTGGCAATTAGGTCCCATGATTTTACTGTGAAAACAATCAAGTGTAACCACAACTTCTCCTTCTGCAGCTTCTTTTATCGCACTTCCCTCCTGTGGAACTCCCTTTTGTACTCTTGTTTCCCAGATAGCTACAGTCTCCAAGAGTCTAAATGCAATGTCAACTGTCATCTCTCTTCTCCTTGATTCCCATCCTTTTCACTTTACATCTTACTCTCACGCAGCTCTCTTCACACCAATGTACCCGTCCTTCTCCTTACCCATCCTCCGACACCTACTGTTCTCCTCTCTCTTCACTCTCTTATTTTGTAACCCCTACGCACCAGTGGCAGTTCTGCTTTGCTTGGAGTGAGGCGGTTATGAAAAAAAAAATATTGTCATTTTTAATACGCACTCTTTACCAAAACAGGTTTTACTTCTTTCAACTGCTTTCTTTATTCCCTGTGTTGTTATTGTTACAAAATAAATATTACATTTCGACACAGCTTAACAAAACTAGGCGTAAAGACTGATGGTGTCAACATTACAGAACTGGTGAAGTGGAAAACCTACCCACAGAAGGTTTAGATATCACTGCTAGGCGCGTTCTCATTGGTCAAGCCAGATCTCGCCACAGCAACGAGAGTAGATGGCGTTTCGTTTGTTTTCGAAACCGGATACATCAGCCATCTTCCTGAGACAACTAGGACAAGTCAACGATTTCTACCAGCTGCTTGACTTCCCCGACTGTCGCACTTACAACATAATTCGACACTTGGAGGTGGGGATAAACCTGTTAAAAGTATTGGTGTTTAACAACAGACTTTTCGAATTATTTCTTTATATTTTTTTTTATGAGCTAGTGTTTTACAATTCCGCCAAACAAAGTTTTCATTTTGATTAATTCCTTTTCTTGCATCATCATCATCATCATCATCATCATTGTTATTATTATTATTATTATTATTTCTTCTTCTTCTTCTTCTTTTTCTTCTTCTTCTTCTATCACCTTTCTCCTCTTTTTTCCCGTCTATTTCTCTCACCCTTTCTCCTTTCATCATCATCATCATCATTATTATTATTGTTATTATTATTATTATTATTATTATTTCTTCTTCTTCTTCTTCTTCTTCTTCTTCTTCTTCTTCATTATCTCTTCCCTCTTCTTCTTCTTCTCTTTCCTCCTCTACTTCTATTCCCAGGATTCTTCTTCTTCTTCTTCTTCTTCTTCTTCTTCTTCTTCTTCTTCTTCTTCTTCTATCACCTTTCTCCTCTTTTTTTCCCGTCTATTTCTCCTCACTTTCTCCTTTAGACCCTCTCTCTTGTTTCTTCTTCTTCTTCTTCTTCTTCTTCTTCTTCTTCTTCTTCTTCTTCTTCTTCTTCTATCACCTTTCTCCTCTTTTTTCCCGTCTATTTCTCTTCACTTTCTCCTTCAGACCCTCTCTCTTGTTTCTTCTTCTTCTTCTTCTTCTTCTTCTTCTTCTTCTTCTTCTTCTTCTTCTTCTTCTTCCAGGATTTTCTCCTTCTTCTTCTTCTTCTTCTTCTTCTTCTTCTTCTTCTTCATTATCTCTTCCCTCTTCTTCTTCTCTTTCCTCCTCTACTTCTTCTTCTTCTTCTTCTTCTTCTTCTATCACCTTTCTCCTCTTTTTTCCCGTCTATTTCTCCTCACTTTCTCCTTTAGACCCTCTCTCTTGTTTCTTCTTCTTCTTCTTCTTCTTCTATCACCTTTCTCCTCTTTTTTCCCGTCTATTTCTCTTCACTTTCTCCTTTAGACCCTCTCTCTTGTTTCTTCTTCTTCTTCTTCTTCTTCTTCTTCTTCTTCTTCTTCTTCTTCCAGGATTTTCTCCTTCTTCTTCTTCTTCTTCTTCTTCTTCTTCTTCTTCTTCTTCATTATCTCTTCCCTCTTCTTCTTCTTCTTTCCTCCTCTACTTCTTTTCCCAGGATTCTTCTTCTTCTTCTTCTTCTTCTTCTTCTTCTTCTTCTTCTTCTTCTTCTATCACCTTTCTCCTCTTTTTTCCCGTCTATTTCTCCTCACTTTCTCCTTTAGACCCTCTCTCTTGTTTCTTCTTCTTCTTCTTCTTCTTCTTCTTCTTCTATCACCTTTCTCCTCTTTTTTCCCGTCTATTTCTCTTCACTTTCTCCTTTAGACCCTCTCTCTTGTTTCTTCTTCTTCTTCTTCTTCTTCTTCTTCTTCTTCTTCTTCTTCTTCTATCACCTTTCTCTCCTTTTTTCCCGTCTATTTCTCCCCACTTTCTCCTTTAGACCCTCTCTCTTGTTTCTTCTTCTTCTTCTTCTTCTTCTTCTTCTTCTTCTTCTTCTTCTTCTTCTTCTTCTTCTTCTTCTTCGTCATCGTCGTCGTCGTTGTCGTTCGGATTGTGTCTCTCCGCAATTTCTTCCAGTCATTTACATAAACTAGTTGCTTTCCTCCGTCCCTCTCGACTTCAATAAATCCTGTGAGTGTCTGATTCTCCAAACCCTCTTTTTACATTATGTCCTTAAGAATTCAACTCACTCTTTCTTATGTGTCCTTGGTTACATCGACGTGGTGTAATCGTTAGCAAACTTGTCTCACTATGAACCTGTTACAAGTGAGTAGTGAGTTCGATCCTCACTGGGTACTCTATACTATTTGTCTTGTGCCACATCTAAGCGGGGCTTAGAAATTTTACATTCTGATGTGTCCTTTTCGTTGCCATTTTCTCTAAAACTTCGTCGTTGCAAACATCTTCAGTCCATGTTATCCTCAGGATCTTTCTGTAGAACAATATTTCTGTCTCCTCGCGCCTCTTCATTATCTGTGATGAAATTGACCAGCATTCACTGTAATAAAGGGTTGCTTGATTGATTATGGCTTATCAGATCTTTGCCGGTAATTTAAAGCCAGAAAATATTTTTAGCTTTTAAGAATCAATTATATTTTTTAAAGATAATCATAGTTTAGCGATCCTTACTAATTAACCCATATTTGGGGATAAGAGAGGGAATTTGCGTAAAAGAACCTGACGGGAATTGGAACTAGGCTTTTCGATTAACAATTCCAAGATATTATCCATTACACTCCCCGTACACCCGTGTTTGCAACACCTGTTTTTTTTAAATCATGTTATGTCGTGAGTAAGAATAAATAACTCAACAACAGGAATAGGTTAATTGTTGTATTCCGTGAAAATAGTATTTACAAAGGTTATTAGTATCCAATACAAGAATAAAGGTTAATCGTCTCAACCGTCGTAAGACGTAGTATGAGCAATGGGTACTTCCGGGTCGTCACCGGAAGTCTACGACTGACTTGTCGATCGGCTGCTCGGCACACTCTCTTACGTAGATGCCGCCATTACTTTACATCGTAATGGAATAGTCCATTATAGCCGAATAGGCACGGGCGTCCCAACAAATCATTTCACTCCAAGCAAGGCGGTACTGCTACTGATATGCAGGGGGCTACATAAGAGAGTTAAAGTTTTAGGCAGGAGGAGAGTGAAGACAAAGACGAACTAGTTACAGGGGGTGTCAAAGAAAGGGCAAGAGAAGGATGTGAACACAGGAGTAAAGACAGTTGCGAAGGTAGAGAGAAAAGAAAAGAAAAAAACAAGACACACGGGGTGATGTAAAAAGAGATGGAGTGAAGTAGATAAGAGATGGGAATTGACATTGCAATTAAATTCCTGGAGGTTCTGGCTGTCAGAAAAGCAAGTATACGGAAGGGAGTTCCACAGGCAGGAAGTGCGAGAAAAGAAGTTAGAGTAAAATTGTCGCCTGTAAAAGGGCGAGACTTTGTTGTCAGTCCGTTTGCCCGAGTAAATTCTTGTGGAGGGGGCACCAGTGACCGAAGTTCGTCAGAGCAGAAGCCATGAAAATATTTGTAGAAAAGACAGAGGGAAGCCACATCCCGATGATGAGAAAGTGGCAGGAGTCGTGCTGCCAGGTCGGGACCAATCAGATTACAGATTCTCCTTTGGAGCCCATCAAGAACACTGAGACCAACAGCAGGGTCGCTTGGTCATCACCCAAGAGAAGACGACATTACTTTTTGACAGACACACAAATGACGATTGATAAGGAAGGCGGCTATCTTAAGAACTAAATTTAGAATCTTGAAAGGTTGTGTTTATTCTAGTATACCAGACCCTTGTACAAATTAATTAAGACAAAACAAATAATGTCTTCCTAGGATCTTTCACACTTTCCCTGATCACGTATACGTCGTCTCTTGGCATTGTTTTTCTCTTCCAACCACATTTTTCTTTACGTTTTGAACTGATGGACCCAGTTTGTTTCTTCGCCTTGATGACACGACTGACAGTTGAAATGCTGGCATCAACAATATCCGCAATCGCTCTAAGGCTTGCCAGTGTGTTCGTGCAGCGTAACCATTTTTGTACGCTTCCTTGGAGTAACGTCCATGGCTGTAGGACATAAAATCGTCAGTCGAGACAAAAGTATCTGGACGTGATAAAATCACAGGTGACGTAATATTTTTCAAGGTTAAACAAATTTCATAATACACCCCAAAAACTGATTTATATTTCTGCATATCACTGCAAATGTCCAAATCAGAGGAAGAAAATAGAAATTGATTACACCCTGTGATTCCAGTGGGTTTAAAACTGACCGAATATTGCCTTCCTATGATATTTCAACTGATGGATACAGTTTGTTTCTTCGCCGTGATGGCACGACTGACAGTTGAAATACTGACATCAATAATATCCGCAATTTCTATAAGGCTTGCCAGTGTATTCGTGCAACGTTACAATTTTCGTACGATTCCTTGCTGACAATGGCTGTAGGACAACTAATCGACAGTCGAGACAATAGTGTCTGGGCGTGATAAAATCACAAGTTCCTACTGTTTATGAGGAGCTTCTACAGAAGGTAGCAAAAGAAAGTGAGAAAAGACCGAGCATAAATTTAAAAAAAAAACTGAATGTACGGTTACCAGCAAAAAGAGGCGCCCAATATGCCAACTACAAGTAGGAGAAACTAAAACTATACAAGTAAAAAAATTAGAATACCTTGGAAGTGATTTGACATAGGATAGAAAGTGCAACATGGAGATCCAAAGACGCATTGGCATGGCCAAAGACGCATTTCAGAAGCTAGCCCGAATACTGAAATACAGGAAAATCACATTAGAAACAAAGAAAAGAGTGCTGGATTGCTATGTGATATCTGTCCTTCTGTATAGAAGTGAATGTTGGACGATCTCATCAAAGATGAAGGAGAGGCTTGAAGCAGCAGAAATTTGGTTTTACAGAAGGATGCTGAGGATACCATGGGCAGAGCACGTGTACAACGATGAAGAGTTGGAAAGGATGCAAACGAGAAGAAAACTGACACTAAATATCAGGAAGAGACAAATGAGGAACGGTGCCTGGAGAACTTAATGCTCACAGGTCGGATAAAGGACAGGGGAGACAGGGGAAGGCGAGAGGTACTTGTTAGGTTCGAGCAAATAGATGGCGGAGCGGGCCTTAGAAGAGATACCAAGAAAAAATATTGAGAGCGAAAAGAGACAGAGCCAAGTGGAAGTCTATGATCGCCTACGTCCTGAAGGGACACGGCACATGACGAAGAAAATGTGTTTAACCTTTATGCCCGCAAAAAAAAAAATAATAATAATAAATACTGTTTTTCCATTTTCACTGATAATATTTTAACTATTTTCCATCCTCTGTTGTTTTAAAAAATGATAATAAAACTTTTAATAAACCCTAAAACCCTAAAACACGACTCCTGCCACTTTCTCATCATTGGGATGTGGCTTCCCTCTGTCTCTATTATAAACACATGAAAATGAATTTATACATTTTTTTAAATAATATTATTTACATTATTTACATTGTTCGGGCTGTTGTCCTCATCTTTATTGTCATGGTGGCATAAGCCATCAAAGGGAATGAACTCTTCCAACCACTACATATACATCCCCTCACAAAATATGAGAGTAGTAGCCTGAAGAGAACGCCCTGAAAGCTAATTGAGGTTGAATCCAACGACCTAACCCTAAGAGTTGTGAGTTCAATACCTGTGATGAACAAAAAACTTCAGTTAAAAGGAGTTAATAAATGTTTAAAAATTTATGATTGATAAATTGTTTTCATATTCATTTCTAAATTGGTAAATGATAAATATTGCATTGCATTAGTTTTAATTCTATTAGTTTTTAGAATGTTGCAAATATAAAATTATTCTTCTAAATAAACAATCTAATAAACATATAGTGTTTGATATATTTGTTGTAAATTCTAAGAAAAAAGTGTATAAATTCGTTTCCATCATATGTTCAGGTTTTATTACAATTATACTCTTCGCTTTTCAAACAATAAACATTGGCGTGGAGTGAACGTAGTTAACATAATAAAAAGTGTTATCAGAAAAATAGTCTTTTTTTCACACAGTTCTTTTTTTGGTTTGTGTGGTGTTTTTTTCGCACTTCCCAGCTGTGGAACTCCCTTCCATAGACTTGATTTCTTGACGGCTACAACCTCCAGGAATTTAAATGCAATATCAATTCCCATCTCTTATTCACTTGACTCCAGTCCTTTCTACATCACCCCGTGTATTTTGGTTCTTTTCCTTTCTCTCTACCTTCGGAACTGGCTTCATTCTTGTGTTCACATTCTTCTGTGGCCCTTTCTCTTTCACCCCTTGTAGTTGGTTCGTCTTTGTCTCTTCTCCTGCCTAAAATTTTAACTCTCTTGTGTAGCCCCCTGCATATCAGTGGCGGTATCACCTTGCTTGGGGTGAAATGGTTAAAAAAAAAAGGAAAAAAAAACAAAGTTGGCATCATGAATATAAATATACTCACGACCCCATTACTGATATACACTATCCGACCGAGAAAAGAAACCGACACCTTCAACTATTGCATGTAGATTCTGTAACGCTTCTTGTCTGTCAAGTGGGGTCAGCCTGTGATATCAACTAAAATATCCAATAAAATATGAAACATATCCATTGCTAAATCCGCTGCCATGAAAGTCGGTTCTCTGTGCAGGGCCCGGAGGTTTTTTCCGTCTGAATCTATCCTGCACATTTATAAATCTACCATCCGCCCGTGCGATGAATACTGTTGCCACATCTGGTCGGGTGCCCCTGCTATTCTCGACAATGTAGAGCGGAGGGTCTGTAATGTGATCGATACTGACTTGGCAGACCGCCTGCAGTCTCACTCTCTCACCGGCGTGACGTGGCTTCCCTGTGTCTCTTCTATAAATACTTCCATGGCTTCTGCTCCAATGAACTTAGATCACTGGTGTCCCCTAGGTTCGAATTTGCACGAGATACTAGATTAACAACTAGATCCCACCCTTTTACAGTGAAACCGATAGAATGCAACCGCAACTTCTACTCCAACAGTTTCTTTTCTCGCACTTCCCGACTCTGGAATTCTCTTCCACATGACTGCTTCCCCAACGGCTACAATCTCCAGGAGTTTAAATGTAAGGTTAATAGACACCTCCTAACACAATAACTCGCTTCCATTCTTTCAAACACTCTTCCCATCCTCCCAACTACCTATTACCCCACTTCTGACATTTCCTATATCTAACCACTCTTTCTATTTACCTTCCCCTATGTAGCCCCATGCGCAATAGTGGCGGTGGAATGCCTTGCTTGGGGTGAAACGATTAAAAAAAAATCTCACAAATGAAACTAATTATAAGCTCAATTATAAACTTATTAAACTTAAACTTGAGAAACATTTTCAGCCAACAATAGATACTTAGACATTAAAACACGCCTACAAAATATTTATAAGCCAATAACAAACAATGAAGTGCTTGCATCTTAAAACACACCAATTAAACCGTACAATATAAAACCATAGAGTACAAATCAGAAAGGTTGCTTTAGTAGTCATTATAATTTAAATACATAACTCCAAAATATCGTGTGGACGTAGTAGTAGACATAGCATGTGCTACGATGGAGTAAAATTCGCAACTGTCTTCACTCCTGTGTTCCCATTCTTCTCTTGCCCTTTCTCTGACACCCCCTGTAACTGATTCGTCTTTCTCTTCACTCTCCTCCTGCTTAAACTTTTACTCCCTTCTGTAGCCCCCAGCGCATCAGTGGTGGTACCACCTTGCTTAGGGTAAAACGATTAAGAAAAACAAAATCTTCTACCCAGACAGTCATGTCTCGAAATAGACATGATCCCATGTGCATGAATCACGTATGGCACTTAACTAACGGGATATATACGTTTATTCTTCATGTTATAGCCCCGAATTTGTATATCTACATGCGATTGACAGTTTTGAATTTACGACTTATCAACCCTTTCTGGTTTATATAAAGCAGAAATTCAGTACTGTGCAAAATTATTAGGACAAGAACTATATTATATTTTATGGGGAATATTGACAGAAAAAATTTAATTGAAGTAATTTATTTGATTTACTCAACAAATGCTTTAACACGAAAAATACTTGTTACAAAATAAATTTAATATTTAGTATAATAGCCTTTTGCTTTGAACACAGCCTTCATTCTGTCAGGCATTGACATCACAAGCTTCTTCAATGTATCTAATGGTATCTCCTGCCAAGCAGCTTGTATTTGTTCCCAAAGTGTGTCTTCCAAAGTAACATTATATTTGTAAATTTTTTTTTATTCAAAATATACCATAGATGTTCAATAGAGTAGTTTCAAAATAACTTGTTTAATAGAAAATATGAAAAAATTAAATATAACTTTTTTTTAATACATTTCTTTTACACCTAATTTTAAATAATCAATATTTATTAGCAATTTACTTGGCTTTTGAATTTCAGTGAGGTTCTTAGGAAAATCAACCCTTGTTCTAATACTTTTGCACACTACCGGTAGTGTGCAAAAGTGTTAGGACAGGGGTGATTTTAAACTTTATTTTGATGCCTTAAAAAGATAAAATATTTTTTGTCCTAATACTTTTGCACAGTACTGTATGTTTTGAATTTTTAACAATAAGTTTTTTTTTGCCAGTGAATAATACATTCAAAATTATTTCAGACAAATTTTATATTTAAAAATTTTTAATAAATTCTTTTCCAGATAAAATCCTGTTGCTTAACCCGTAGGTTGGGGAGGAGATGGATTTATACCTTTCCCAAGGTTATTTGTATGTAAGTTAATGCAACAAATCCGATTGTAATTTGAACTCGGCCTTCCGATTTCTATTCACACCACCCGCACATCCATTGATATATATAACTCTAACCTTAGAAAAGAAGAGGCCCGGGTCGCTCACAGACATCGAAGCCGAGACTGTAAGGTACGGACTTTCGAGGGATTTGGGGCTCTAACTCGCAAACTGGACGACATCAATCTTGAAATTATTTCGAACTTTTGTTCTCATCTTGGTTGATATAGGTGTTATAATAGACACAACGTTTCAACCAAGTACTCTCTGGTCATCATCAGGTGTCCATAGATTAGCTAATGTGGATTATCGCGTTGATTATTGCGCAATATTCTGTGAAATCAATTATTGGTCTTTCCTGTTGGATTTGGTTCGTCGCTACCAGGTCTACCTGATGAAGACTGGAGGGTACTTTGTCGAAACGTTATGTCTATTATAACACCT
>JBBBDQ010030800.1:1272500-1275000 GCA_037127315.1 Ascarosepion bandense | reverse complement strand
CTTTTGCTTTGATCACAGCCTTCATTCTGTCATGCATTGACATCACAAGCTTCTTCAATGTATCCAATTGTACCTCAGCTTTTGTGTGTGTGTGTGTGTGTGTATACAGTTCTGTGCAGAAGTATTAGGACAAGAACTATTTTATCTTTTATGAGGCATATTAACAGAAAAACAATTCAATTAAAGTAATTTATTTGATTTACTCAACAAATGCTTTAACAAGAAAAAATACTTGTTACAAAATCAATTTAATATTTAGTATAATAGCCTTTTGATTTGATCACAGCCTTCATTCTGTCAGGCATTGACATCACAAGCTTCTTCAATGTATCTAATGGTATCTCCTGCCAAGCAGCTTGTATTTGTTCCCAAAGTGTGTCTTGCGAAGTAACATTAGATTTATCAATTTTTTTACCTAAAATATCCTATAGATGTGCAACAGAGTAGTATTAAAATAACTTGTTTAACAGAAAATATGAAAAATAAAATATAACTTCTTTTTAATAAATTTTTTTAATCGTATCACCCGAGCAAGGCGGTAATGCCACTGATGTGCAGGGGGCTACGTAATAGTGAAAAGATTGGAAAAGAGAAAGCCGGAAACCACATCCTAAACAGGGAACAAGGGATGAGCCTCTTAACCTGTTCAATAGACGTGGGTGGAGTGTGAACCGGGCGATAGATAGATCTATCTACTCCAACTGAAAAAAAAAGAAACCAAAGTGAGAAGATTGGAAAAGGGTAAGCCTGAAACCACATCCTAAACAGGGAACAAGGGATGAGCCTCTTAACCTGTTCAATCGACGTGGGTGGTTCAATAGACGTGGGATTTACACCTAGTTTTAAATAATCAATATTTATTAGCAATTTACTTGGCTTTTCAGCTTGTATTTTAATTTCAGTGAGGTTTTCAAGAAAATCATTCCTTGTCCTAATATATTGCACACTACCTGTAGTTTGCAATATATTATGACAGGGATGATTTTAAACTTTATTTTGACGAATTCCACTTGAATTCATTGCATTCACTTACGCACAAATACACTTGGGAAAGGTATTAATCCGTCTCTTCCTTCCAGTTATGGGTTAAATAACAAGAAAGATTGGGTTCTATAGCCTTGGCTGGCAACCAGTCTACCGCAGAAAGCAATGGCAACCTACTGCGGGATAATATTCTGCCCAGTCAGTTATGTCTCTTTCGAGACATGATCGCCCAAGCGTGTTTCACGTATGGCACTTAACTGACTGATTCAAGGTAAAACAGTTCTACGGAAATTTATCTTTCGAGGTTTTTACCTCGTGATTAGGCGACGTTAGCACATTGTTGCGAAAATGATTTTTATTTGAATATAAGAAGCAACACGTTTGTCATTTGTAGATATGGGAAGGCATGAAAATGTTTGAGTGTATTCAATTTAACTAGTCAGAATATAGATTCACTTTAAATTTGAAAAAAAGATTATATTTCTGGGGCATACTTGATTTCTTTTTTTCAATCTTAACGGCAAAAATGTCACTTGTTCAAAACCCCTGTCTAGACTGCATTTCCGTTGATGTATCCATCATTGTTACATTTTTTTTTCCTTTAGTTTTCTCGGTATCTCATCATTTTCTAAAACAAAAAAGAAAAAAAAGAAAGAACGAAATTATCTTATATATTTGCTATCTAACTTAAATGCACCTTTGAGTGTAATTATACTATTTTTGTTTCGATTCAGAATGTATTTTATTTTTATATAACTATATATATATATATATATATATATATACAAGTATGGGTGGAATAATATTCATTGTCCAAAAAAACACTATTTTTAAAAAAGTGCTCAATACCAAGTAGAGCTAATAATATTTATTCAGAAATTATAACATGGATATGTTACAATATCACTACAAAAGTAGCTATTTTGTTTCGACATTTCTTGTGTCTTGTCATGTGATGTGGATATTTTAAATTGAATGTCTAGACTGCGTTTCCGTTGATGTATCCATCATTATCACAGTTTTTTTCCTTTTAGAAAAATATATAAATATATATTACGGAAATTAACTAAGATTAACGAAACTGGTTATAAACAACCGACAATTTGAAATGATTCGTTTGAACATTATTTTTGATCGATACTCGTATTTAAGTAGATATTCTGTTTATAATCAAACAATATTATATATTAATTTCTATTGGCCTGATTATTTAACATATTTTTTTCTTCCGAAAATCCTGACGAATGACATATTTTCGTAACAAAAAATTATCGTAAATAATCAGGAATGTAGAAATAAATATATAATAATGATTGAATTTAAACAGAATATGAGTATCAATCAAAAGTAATATTCAAACAAATCATTTCATATATATATATATATATAGATATATATATATATAGATATATATATATATATATTCTAACATATACTGTTAAATATAAGAGACAATGAATGTCTATTATGTTTAATCATGAGCCGTTCTAAACGTCGTATTTTGGCTTTAATTTCA
>JBBBDQ010030800.1:1242500-1265000 GCA_037127315.1 Ascarosepion bandense | reverse complement strand
TTACCCTTACGTAGCCCCCTGCGCATCAGTGGCGTTATCGCCTTGCTTGGGGTGATATGATTAAAAAAAAAAAATAATAATAAGTTCGACGATCATCTCCAGCACGTCTTTGTAACGTAGTTTGTCGAATGCCACTGCATAGTCTTTACACTAATGTTTAAAATAGATTAAGAAAAACTTCTTTCACTCGTAGAAATAGTGATAAAGCTGGACTTCCAGAAGGTTATTTTTCTCGAAAAAATTATTTTAAGAAAAACATTATATAAATCTTGAGTGACTGTAATGCTAACTGGTAAGTCAATAAAATCCCAATGTTATCGATATAAAAACCGTTATTCATTCTAAGTGTTATAAATTTATGGTTAGTCCTTCTGCTGCCCTCGTTATTTTACGACCTTGTCTCGGATTTCATATAACTTTTTTTTCTCTTTTTCTCTTTTTCAGACTCATTTTTCTCCATTAATCAAATTTGTATTTCTCATTCTCTCTCTCTCTCTCTCTCTCTCTCTCTCTCTCTCTCTCTCTCCCTTTCTCTCCCTCTCTCTCTCCCTCTCTCTCTCCCTCTCTCTCTCTCTCTCTCTCTCTCTCCCTCTCCCTCTCTCTCCCTCTCTCTCTCCCTCTCCCTCTCTCTCTCTCTCTCTCTCTCTCTCTCTCTCTCTCTCTCTCCCTCTCTCCCTCCCTCTCTCCCTCTCTCTCTCTCTCTCTCTCTCTCTCTCTCTCTCTCTCTCTCTCTCTCTCTCTCTCTCTCTCTCCCTCTCTCCCTCTCTCTCTCCCCCCCCCCTCTCTCCCCCTCTCCCCCTCTCTCTCCCTCTCTCTCCCCCTCTCTCTTCTCTCTCTCCCTCTCTCTCTCTCTCTCTCTCTCTCTCTCTCTCTCCCTCTCTCTCTCTCTCTCTCTCTCTACTCAGAGCTGAAAGAAGAAGAAAGAATTGGGAGAATTGTAAGAAGACAAGGAAATAATGACATCTACTTAGACATATTCGGGAAGGACATTGCAATAATCAAGAATATATACTGGCTGAAAACCGATTGACAATGAGTTCAAAAGATATAGAAAAATAGAAAAATGTTTAAGACAAGGATGTGTCTTCGCAGTGGATTTATTCGACCTATACAGAATTAGAAGTCCTACAAGGATTATGGTGCACTGAATATCGTCTCAGAATAAGAAATTGGAGAGCCGAGTTCGAATTCCAGTTGAATTCATTGCATTCACTTGCTCGCAAATACTCTTCGAAAAGGTATCAATCCGTCTTTTCCTTCCAGTTATGGGTTAAGTAACAGGACAGATTAGGTTCTATCGCCTTGGCTGGCAACCAGTCTACCGCAGAAATTAATGGCAACCTACTGCGGGATAATCTTCTGCCCAGTCAGTCATGTCTCTTTCGAGACATGATCGCCCAAGCGTGTATCATGTATTGCACTTAACTCACTGACTGACAGAATAAAATAGTTGGAGACTAAGTCTTACTGAGCATTAAGTGGGGGGTCGGTTTTCTATTGTTATGAAGTCATAAACCGATCCCCCATCAATTACTACTTAATGATATAATACATCTCTTTCCCGTCTAGCTATGAGTCAAATAACAGGACACACTGGCTTCTATAGCCTTGGCTGGCAATCAGTCTACCGCGGAAAGTAATGGCAACCTACTGCGGGATAATCTTCGGCCCAGTCTGCCATGTCTCTTTCAAGACATGATCGCCCAAAGCATGTATCACGTATGGCACTTAACTGACTGGCAAGGATTCATTATTAGCGACCAAAATGCTAACCACATAATATATGCAAATGACACATGTTAAAGGCAGACACAGAAAGAAAACTAACAAATGCTCCCCCAGAAGATAGCGAAAAAGCGAGAGAGAGAACAAGGGATTAGGCATAGACTACAAGAAAAATATACATTGTCATCAACACTTAAATACAAATTATATGTCGGAGATACTAAAATCAAGCAAGTACGGAAATTTAAATATATGGATGTATTAAAACAGAAGACGGAAAGTGCGACAATGATATCCGAAGATGTATTTAGATAGTCAAAAATGCATCACAAATACTAAGCAGGGGATTAAGAGACAGTGAAAATTTCGCTGGAAACAAAGAAATGAGTCTTCTTCTTCAATGTGACTTGTCCTTTCAGTATGTCGACGATCATGGCCTTCCACGTCTCGCTATCCTTGGTGGCTCTTAGCACGCTTTCTCCTGTTGCACCACGCAACCCCCGTTCTGTCATCCACCTGCTCAGGCCTTTCAAATATGTTATCCGCTGCTTTCCTCTGTCTCTTCCCCCCTCTATCTGGTCTGTTAGTATCAGGTTCCCTAACTCCTTCTTACTCTTTGCATATCCCAGGAACTTTAGCTGTCTTTTCCTGATGCTCAGTATTAATTTCCTTTTCGTTTCCATCCTTTCCAAAACCTCATCATTGCTCACATGCTCGATCCATGATATTCGCAGCATCCTTCTGTAGAACCACATTTCAGTTGCTTCAAGTTTTTCCTTCATCTTTGATGATATTGTCCAGCATTCACTGCCGTATTGAAGAACTGACATCACATAGCAGTCTAGTACTGTTTTTTTTTTTTTTTGTTGCTAGCGAAAATTTTCTGTCTCTTAATACTCTACACAGCTTCTGGAATGCTTCCTTTGCTATACCAATTCGCCTTCGGATCTCTGTGTCACACTTTCCGTCTTCTGTTATAACACTTCCCAGGTATTTAAATTTTTGTACATGCTTGATTTTAGTATCCCCCATGGGATTTTGAGCTGCTCTTTTTGCTGATGACCATGCATTTGGTTTTCTTGCAGTTTATTTGTAGTCCTTTCTTGTCACTATCTTCATCTACCTTCTGTAGGAGGTTTTATACTTTCATTTCCGTGTCTGCTATCAAACTCCGATTACAAATCCAGGCATAACATCTAGCGTCCTCAGAATATTCTCGCTGTACAAGTTGAACAGATCCGGTGAAACGACACATCCTTGTCTTACGCCCCTTTCTTTGTATATCTGCTGACTTCGTTACCTGTCCGTATGCAAGCAGTTTGCTGCCAGTAAAAATTTTTGATTACAATGATGTCTTTCCCAAATATGTTGAAACTGCTGAGCATCTCCATCAATTATTTGTGGCATATTTTGTCGAATAAATACATAGGTACAAATCCATCTACTTTTGTATTGCCATTTCGGAAAGCATCCTAATAATAATTATGGCGTTCCTTGTTCCTTGTTCCAAAGTGTTAATTGATATATGTCCTGTATGGCAGCGAATGCTGGACAGTCTGAAAGGAGAAGAAACTTGAGGCAATAGAAATATAGTTCTAGAGAAGGATGCTGAGCATACCTTGGACCGAACATGAGAGCAAAATGAGGTTTTGGAAAGAACGGAAACAAAAATGAAATTTATACATAACACCAGGAAAAGACACTTAAAATTTCCTGGGCGTGTAATGAGAAAGGAGTGCTTGGCAAATCTGACACTCAGGGGACAGATGGATGGAAAAAGGGACAGAGGAAATCAGCAAGTAACATACTTAATGGGCTTGAGTAAACTGATGGCGTAAATATTCTGATTTGCACGGGCAACGCCGGGCTATGATGCTAGTAAATAATATACATAGCAAAAGATGACTTAATCAAGTAAAACTGCCATATGAAAGAAAGACGAACGAGAGGCAGAGAGATCGGGAAAGAGAGCCTCGCATGTCCTCGTATGCGTGTGTGATATCTCTCTGACCAACCTCTACTCAACATTACGTCTCCGAAGAAGAGGAATCAAAATATAAATGTATATTTTTATATATCCGCGACCGTGTTTATATTTGAAAGCAACAGACATTTTGGTTGGCAGTTTATATATACTTGAAAGGTATAAAACATCTCTTAAAATATTTTTTTCAAGTAAATGGTTTGTCTAGTCCAGTAAATTTTTTGGTTGCCATTCTTTCCAACACCTCATCATTGCTCGCATGCTTGGTCCATGATATCCGCAACATCCTTCTGTAGAACCACATCTCAGCTGCTTCAAGTTTTTCCTTCATCTTCGATGATATTGTCCAGCATTCACTGCCATATTAATGAACTGACATCACATATCAATGTAGCACTCTCTTCTTTGTTTCTAGTGACATTTTCCTGTATGTTAGTACCTTATTCAGCTTCTGGAACGCGTCCTTTGCCATGCTAATTCGCCTTCGGATCTCTGTGTCGCACTTTCAATCTCCTGTTAGAACAATTCCTTGGTAACTACGTGGGAAAAAAATTGTTTCGCTGAAAATATGGTCCCTATCCCACGGTGTTATTGGGCACCCTCTAACTGATGTCGTTTATATGGCAATAAATAAGGAAGCATCACTTACGGAGTGCTTTTGTATAATACTTTCCTTGAGAGAGCAGACTGGATAATGGCTTAGAAACAACACAGGCTTTTTTCTCTAGATTTTCGTATCATATTACTAAAAATATATGTTATTATCATTAATTTTATTGCTCTGTTCATTGTTAATAAACGGTTCTGTCCAAATAAAGACTGTAAAATGGACGAAAGATGGCTCAGTTGCAACGAAATTGAACGTATGTCACTGGCATTTTTCCTTATAGATTATTTGCTGTCCACTTACTGACTGGCCACTCACTTCCTGTCCACTCACTTCCTGTCCACTCACTTTCTGTCTACTCCTTTCCTAGGCAAGTTTTCCTTGAAAATAGAATTAAACAAAACAATGAATACGGAGCTTTAAAAAAAAAGAGGAAATAAAACTATTTTCAGTTATTCGATTTTATTTAGATGGCAGCTAACACGAACCCAAGCCCTAACCGGACAGCTAAGAGTGGTACAGGGACAGTCGAAAAAATAATAAAATACAAACAGGCTTCAAGAAGATAAAAAATAGAAATTGACGTTTTATTTAAATCTTTGGAGATTGTAGCTCTCAGGGGGAAAAAAACTGGGTACAGTGGGTATTGAAGAAATGATTACAGATGAATGGGAATCATGAAAATAAAAAATACAAATTGACTTTGGATTTAAATTTTTAGAGATTGTAACTATCAGGGAAGATAAAAAAGGGGAAAACGGGGTATTGAGGAAAGAATTACAGATGAACAAGCTTCAGGGAGATAGACGATAGCAATTGACGTTGCATTTAAGTTTTTGGAGACTGTAGCTATCAGGGAAGAGAAAAGACTGGCTACAGTGGATATTGAAGAAAAGATTAAACATGAATGGGATTCAAGAAGATAAAAGAGGCAATTGAGGTTGCATTTAAATTTTTGGAGATTGTAGCTATCAGGGAAGAGAAAAGACTGGCTACAGTGGATATTGAAGAAAAGATTAAACATGAATGGGATTCAAGAAGATAAAAGAGGCAATTGATGTTGCATTTAATGTTTTGGAGATTGTAGCTATCAGGGTAGAGATAAGTATAGGTACAGTAGGTATTTATGAAATGATTAAAGATGAATAAGATTCAAGAAAATAAAAGATGGCAATTGATGTTGCACTTAAACTTTTAGAGATCGTAGCCATCAGTAAGTAAACGGGAGATTCTCACGCGGGAAGTGCGAGGAAAGAAACTGTTCGAGTAGAAGTGACGGTTATATTTCAATGCTAAAAGGATGGGACCTAAATGTCAATCTAGTAGCATGCTTAGATTTACGTGGGCGGGGTATCAGAAAAAATAACTTGTCAGTGCAGTTGCTAGTAAATTATTTGTAGAAAAGACAGTGGGAAGCCACATTACGTCGGTGGAAAAGTGGCTGAAGTCGAAATGCCATGTCAGGATTGATAATAATGCAGATCCTTTTTTGGATTTTGTCGATAACCTTGAGATATATAGTAGGAGCACCCGACCCTGTATTCAAAGCACGGACGAATGATAGGTTTATAAATGTTCAAGATGGATTTTGAGGAGAAAAAATTCTATCATTACACGGTGGCCAAACCTTACTAGCAGGGGATGATGCATTAGATTCGATGTAGTTTTTCCACATCAGGTCGGTTGGGAGAGTGCGTCCAAGGAGGCGCAGTGGGTTGCTCTTCAGGAGACTAGAATCAGCTTTTCTGATGACTGGTAGGAAAGCTTCAAAGATAAGGCCCAAGAGCCACTCATAGAACTGGGTGCAATGACATATAATAAAATAAACACGATGTTGACGCCAAACAAAAGGTTAGGAAGGAGACCCCATCATTACTGGAAAGAGCCATAACAGTTAACTGTGATTTTCCCATCCTATTTATATTAATTTTCTTTTAATCGTGTCACCCCAAGCAAGGCATTTTACTGCCACTGTTGAGCAAGGGGGTTACATAGGAGGAATGCTATGAAGAGTGAGAGGTTGCAGGAGGTGTCTGGAAGAGAGTAGGAGAGGGAAGAGATTACTGATGGGAGCGGGGTGGATGTAGAAAAGCATGAGAGAGAGGATGTAAGTTAGTGTGACAGGAGATGACTATTGACTTTACATTTAAATTCTTAGAGATTGTAAATGTCAAGAAAGCAAGTATGCGGAAGAGAATTCCACAGGCGGGAAGTGCGAGAAAGAAGCTGTGGGAGTAGAATTTGCGTTTACATTTGATTGGTTTCACAGTAAAAGGGTGGGACCTGGTTGCTAATCTTGTGGCTCGAGGAAATTCGTATCTAGGGAGTACTAGTAAGCTAAATTCATCAGAGCAGAAGCCGTGAAAGTATTTGTAGAAGAGACACAGGGAAGCCACACTGCGTCGGTGAGAAAGCGACTGTATCCTAGCTGCCAGTACCTTTAAAAGTAAATCTTTACTTCAAGCGGACCCCTGGTCATGTATAGCGTAAAACATATTATAAAAAATTGAATGGACTAGACAAACCATTTACCTGAAAAAAAATATATTTAGAGATGTTTTATACCTTTCAAGTATATATAAACTGCCAACCAAAATGTCTATTGCTTTCAAATATAAACACGGTCGCGGATATATAAAAATATACATTTATATTTTGATTCCTCTTCTTCGGAGACGTAATGTTGAGTAGAGGTTGGTCAGAGAGATATCACACACGCATACGAGGACATGCGAGGCTCTCTTTCCCGATCTCTCTGCCTCTCGTTCGTCTTTCTTTCATATGGCAGTTTTACTTGATTAAGTCATCTTTTGCTATGTATATTGTTTACTAGCATCATAGCCCGGCGTTGCCCGTGCAAATCAGAACATTTTTAATTAGATGATTAATGCAGCGTGTTGCGCTTGTAGTCGCCGCCTTATTTTAAAACTCAGTTATATAAAAAATAGATAGTTATATAAAAAAATTGTTGTTTCAAAATTTTTCAGACATTCCATTAAGAAAATTTATTTTCTTTTGATTTGCGTAAACGTGAATTGATGTTTTGTGTGACATTCTAAACAACATTGCTTTTGTTTTTGTTTCAAAATTACGGAGGAGGGGAAATATTTACATTTTTTGTTGACTAAATGAATTAAAAAAAATTAAATCACTTTGAAAAAAAAAAGTAAAGGAAAAAACTCACAAAAAAAGTAAGCTTCTATCTGTATTAGAAGTCCTTATACCAAAAAATTCACCTTATTTATTGAATGACCCTTGTATATATTGGTGCAGTATGGTTGGATATGAGCCTATAAGAAATACACAGATTGTACTTGAGGCAATAAGCAAGAATTAGTTGTGTCTATATTTCTAGGTAAATGTTGGTTGTTTCTGCTTAAGTTTATAGATAATCATTGGTAATGTTTATGTTCAAATCAATTGGTAATTGTTAGTTTTATACTTGACTAGCATCATAGCCCAGCATTGTCTGTGTAACTCAGAACATTTTTAATTAGATGATTAATGCAGCGTGTTGCGATTTCCAAGCGCTTGTAGTCGCCGCCTCACTTTAAAACTCAGTTATATAAAAAAAATAATTATATAAGAAATTGCTGTTTAAAAATTGTTAAAAAATTCCATTAAAAAAATCTATTTTCTTTTGTTTTGCGTAAACGTGAGTTGATGTTTTGTGTGACATTCTAAGCAACATTGCTTTTGTTTTTGTTTCAAAATTACGGGGAAAAATATTTACATTTTTTGTTGACTAAATGAATTTCAAAATTTTTCGAAGAATATTTTAAAATGTTGACATGGTAAATTTTTGATTTCGGACCCGAAGGCTAATATCCCTTATATCCCTTTTTATACATGCAAAGAACTCTTATTTTTTTCACTTGTTTCAATGTTAATAACTTTCTTCTGAAATTAAGTACCGAAAAAATAAATCACGTACTAATTTCTGCAAGGAATTTTCTCTAAAGGAAGTAAATAGGCCCAAACTTTCTTCCTACGCCTAAAATCGTTCAGCAGCGAATGACTCTCACTAAGCCGGTAATGGCTGACAAAAAGAACAAGAAGTAGTCCGATTTTTTCTGGTCGTTAACATAAAAAAAGATCGGTTTCTTCAATATCTAATTGCTGATTTGAGTTCAGCATATACATTTGCACGGAAATAAGATTATTTTTGAAAAGTTTAAAGGGATATTAGCCTACGGGTCCTAAAAGGAAAATTTACCCTTTTTTTTTACAAAAACACTTGTTTTTGAAAAAACACTTTTTTAAAAATATTTCTTTTGTTTCAAAATTACGGGGTAAAATTTTCACAGATTTTGTTGACCAAATGAATTTTTAAAACGTCGGAATAAAAATTAAATATAAAAACTGATTTTTTTTTTGTCGCCTTTGACACGTGTGATTTGATTTCTGTGACGTAATCTCGCAACCATCTTAGATTTTAGGTATTTTACGTAGCAAATGTAAACAATCGGCTCCATTGGCCAAAAAGTGCGAAAGGGAAAATTGCTGAACTTAAACTCAAAAAGTATGTGTCGACCTGGCTTCCTGGTAGATATGTGCCCCTAGAAAGTTTGAATAGTGTAGCTTAAAAAATGTAGATGTGCATAGGAAACAGATACACACAGACTCACAGATTGCCTTATATATATATATATATATATATATATAGAGAGAGAGAGAGAGAGAGAGAGAGAGATTATTTTCGAATGGTTTATATCCACTGACTTTGACTACGCTGTTTGTCAAAATACCTCCACATACCTTAAATGCAAAGCTAGCTCTGTATTCTTCATTTTTCAAAACCAATATCTATTTAAATGTAAACAAACTCTTGTTTTTACATTTCGTGATTTTTAAGAACAGAACTTCGCCCGTCACCTGGGTCTGCATTCTTGACCTTTCAAAACAATATTTATCTTCCTTTAAGTTTCGCCAGCTTCGCATTTTTCCATCAAACAATATTTGATCAATGTAAATACACTTCTGAGCGAAATTAGGCACAAAGTCAGATAATATATTGTGGTGATACTGAGCAAAAGCGAGGGACCGGATGTTTGCTCTATAACGACCAGAAAGCAAACGACCAAAACTCGTCGGTGCGCATCCGAGTTCACGCAGATGTTCCGGTTGAAAAATAAAAATTAATCAAATATCAAATTTCCGTTTCGCGAGCCTACGCGAATTTTATTTCCCAACCAATGGGAAGCCCAGAATCAAATTCAAGTGTGAAATCCCAAACGAGCTGCTTTTGATCCAAAAAACAGATATAAAAAAGCCGAGACAGAAAGCACCCAGCTGACAGACCGAAGGAGACAGACCGACAGATAGACGAGCGTGATTAGTAACTCCCCTTGACTTAAGCCAAGCGGCTACTATGTTCGCTTTCCTTCACCTCTCCTTACCTTCTTCCCTGTCTCAAATCTACTTACAGACCTCAGGAGCGACTACATTAAAGACATTCCTCATTTTACACGCTCCCACATTCCTAAGCCTTAAATCTATGTCAGCTTATTATTTGCCATAAACATTTTAACCTTCACTAGAATGGAATCCCACTAAAACTCGAAAAAGAATATATAACAGAAAGATGTTGCACTTTCTAATTAGCAATAAGCTTGGATGTTTGATCAATGAATGTTTAATGTTTTCATTGCAAGGAATCAGCTAATATTACCAAAGTCATCATTTGATTTGTTTCCGAAAGGTCGAGAGGAAGCTAATGTTTTCAAAGTCAATAACGATTAAAATGGATTAGTACATGTAACAGAAAGAAGATAATGATATAATGATGATGTTGACATTCCACACTACTTCAAACAAAACGCTAGGAAGGAAATACCGATCAATATAGAAAGGAGGGGGTAACAATGAGCAGCCTTGAGAAACATATTTCCCTGGAAAACTGTTTTATTTGGAAGATTTCATAAATTTCAGCTAACAGTAGTACTGGCTGCTCGGTCGATGAATAACAAATGCTTCCTTATAAAGAAGCATCTAATATTGCCATCAACATTATCATTTCATATATATCGGAAAAGATGTGAGAAAGATAATGTTTTCAATAATTAAAGTGGAATAGCACATGTAAATCAAAGAGGAAATAATGAAATAATCAAGATGTTCATATTTCACACTACTTCAAACAAAAGGTTAGGAAGGAAATCCAAAAAAATATTGGAAATGACGATATCGTCTAGTAAACAGGATAAACCTATTTTCCTGAAAAAATATTTCAAGTGACAATTTAAACTTATTTACAAATGGAACTTTGTGTGTGTGTGTGTGTGTGTGTGTGTGTGTGTGTGTGTGTGTGTGTGTGTGTGTGTTCGTTACCTATAGACTCCGAAACGGCTGAACTGATTTTCTTGAAAATTTACACTGTTGTGATATAAGCGTCTGCGAGTGTTCTTAGCTAGGTTTTGTGTCGAGGTACCCCTGATAAATATCGAAAATTGATAATCGAAAAAATCGGGTTATAGAAGGAGTGATCCGATTTTAATCAAATTTGATACACTCATAGACAAAGACATAAGAAACGATATTCAGGAGTTTCAAGGTTGCAGTTCTTACAATATTGCAGAAAATCGATAATGTATATATATATATATATATATATATATATATATATATATATATATATATAAAAGGCAAGATGTTTGTGTGTGTGTGTGTCTATTTATCTGCCTGTATGTCTGTATTTTTTTCAGCCCTTTATTTTAGTTTTTGCTTCAAGGTTTGGCTCTAAGTAGGTATAATTGTAGTTCTTAGTCTCAGCCATGATACCATTTACTCAGAGGACTTACTTAGCCTTCAAAATTCAGTTTATGACGAAAAAAACTTATTTGACACCAGGAAATTAAAATTTGACTTATATTCATTCATTTTTCTTTCAGTCTACGGTTTTGCTCTAACTGGAAACAACTATTGCGTTTTAGTCTTTCGTACCAAAGAGTCTGAGCTCCAGGACCATGGATTAGTTTTAAAGCTTTCATTATACCCGAGCAACGCCGGACTATACTGCTAGTAAATTCTAAGTGGCAATAGTCCTGGCTTTTCAGTCAATGAATGCCTAATGTTTTCTAATAAGGAAACAACTAATATTGACATCAACATTATCATTTGATATATATCTGAAAAGCCGAGAGAAAGATGTTTTCAATAGCAACAATAATTAAAGTGGATTAGCACATGTAACTCAAAGAGGAAATAATGAAATAACCAAGATGTTGATATTCCACACTGCTTCAAACAAAACATTAGGAAGGAAATTTTTTAAAAAAAAGCGATTACAGCTAGTGGCCTTGAGAGACCTATTTGCCTGAAAAAATTTTTTAAGAGAAATATTTTATAAATTTTAACTGACAGTTGCACTGGCTTCTCGGTCAATCAATGCCAAATAATTCCTTATAAAACAAACGTCTAATGTTACCATTACTCTCTGGGATGAGAACAGATATTATACTTTGAAATCTAACCCGATGACAAGGGAGTAAAGAAAAGCATAAATTCTGTTCGAATGAGCTTAGCTCCCGGATAAGCTTTCTACACGAATTTCCTCGAACTACTAGACTGAAAACTAGCTTCCCCATTTTACAGTCAAAACAGTCAAATGCAGCATCCTCTTCTACTCTAATAGCTTCTTTTCACGCACTTCCCGCCTGTGGAACTCCCTTCCGTATACTTGCTTCCCTAATAACTAAAATCTCCAAGAGTTTAAATGCAACATCAACTGTCGTTTCTTAACTCCTTGTTTCCCATCTTTGTGTTTTCCTCTACTCTCTGTGCAAAAATATTAGGACAAGAACTATTTTATCTTTTATGAGGCATCAAAATAAAGTTTAAAATCGCCCCTGTCCTAACACTTTTGCACACTACCGGTAGTGTGCAAAAGTATTAGGACGGGAGTGAGTTTCCTAAAAACCTCACTGAAATTCAAATACAGGGTGAAAAGCCAAACATTTGTAAGAATTATTTAACTAAAAAGGAAGAGGAAGGAAGGCTTCGGAATCTGAATTGGCACCCCACAAAGCCCTAATCTCAATCTTAGTTAAGATATAGTTTTTTATTTGGCCAGAAGCATATGTTCCACAAACTCCTTCTCACAAGTGGACTGAATAATTACAAAAAAGATTAATCTATAAAACACTGTAATCAGAATACTGACGATAACATCAATCAGGTAAATGACAAATTATATATATATATATATATATATATATATATGCAAACTTATCACTATAGTCGTTTCGAAAAACGCTCCGCGTATACACGCGGAGCAAAAAATGGTTGGGAAAAAAGGAAGAGCTAAACAGATGAACATCAGCCAAAGCGATTTGGACCGAGCCAGTACGTAGCCCCCCCCCAAAAAAAAAATCAATAACAAAAAGCGCTCAATACGTAAGCAGAGCAGAATAAGTAAATTAACCTAGTGAGCCAACAAACCTACAATGGTTTCACCTAAACGGATCTTCAGGGAAGGTTGGCCAACCTTACCCGGAGATCCTTTTAGGTAAAACCTTGGCTCACTAGGTTGATTTACGCATATATATATATATATATATATATATATATATATATATATATATATGGGGAGAGAGAGAGAGAGAGTACTGTGCAAAACTATTAGGACAAAAACTATTTTATCTTTTATGAGGCATCACAATAATGTTTAAAATCACCCTTGTCTTAACACTTTTGCACACTACTGGTAGTGTGCAAAAGTATTAGGACAGGAGTGATTTACCTAAACACTTCACTGAAATTCAAATACAGAATGAAAAGCCAAGTAAATTGCTAATAAATGTTAATTATTTAAAACTAGGTGTAAAAGAAATGTATTAAAAAGAAGTTATATTTAATTTTTCCTATTTTCTATTAAACAAGTTATTTTGAAACTATTGAAAATCTTTGGGATATTTTGAATAAAAAAATTGATAAATCTAATGTTACTTTGCACGACACACTTTGGGAACAAATACAAGCTGCTTAGCAGGAGATACCATTAGATAAATTGAAGAAGTTTGTGATGTCAATGCCTGACAGAATGAAGCAAAAGGCTACTATACTAAATATTAAATTTATTTTGTAACAAGTATTTTTTTCTTGTTAAAGCATTTGTTGAGTAAATCAAATAAAATTACTTTAATTAAATTATTTTCTGTCAATATGCCTCATAAAAGTTCTTTCCCTAATAATTTTGCACAGTACTGTAGGTCTGGACAAGGATGTGTTCCAAAAATTTAGCGTAGTATTGGATGATAGGAAAATTTTGATTGGGAACAAAATAAAGTGTACTGTACTGTTACGTGATGTCTGTCCTTCAATATGAGAGCGAATACTGGACAATCTCCTCAAGCTTGAAACAACCTAAATGTTGTTCTACAGAAGGATGCTGAGGATACCATTAACTGAACATGTAAGCAACAACGAGGTTTTGGAGAGGACGGAAACGAAAAGGAAATTTTTCCTAACACCTGGAAAAGTTAGCTAAAGTTTATGGGACACGTACTCTTGGGAAAGGTATTAATCCTTCTCTTCCTTCCAGTTATGGGTTAAATAGCAGGACAGTTTGGGTTCTATAGCCTTGGTCGGCAACCAGTCTACCGCAAAAAGCAATGGCAAACTACTGCGGGATAATCTACTGCCCAGTCAGTCATGTCTCTTTCGAGACATGATCGCCCAAGCATGTATCACGTATGGCACTTAACTAAATGAGTGAATGAGGAAGAAGGGCTAAGAGAATCTGATACTCACAGTACAGATAAAGGGAAAGAAAGACAGGGAAATATAGCGTGTGACATCCTTGATGGTTTGAGCAAATATATAGCAGAGCAGGGTTTTGGAGAAATAATATAAAATAGACAGGAAGATGTGGAGGGCTATGATCACCAAATCCTGATGAGAAACGGCATATGAAAGTAGAAGTTGGTCAGAGTGTCACAGAAAATTATTTATCACGTGTGAAATACCTATTTTAATTTCGGTCTTGTGATATATTCTGTTCGTGTGTTTTCCCTACTCCTCTTAAAACGGAAAAGACGGGGTCGAATTCTGGTGCATGAAACGCTCCACCACCACCACCACCAAAAGTGAGTGATGGGTGAGGCAGACTATTTTTCTCGCCTTATGATGCATGCGTGAAACACCCACTTTAAAACAGTCTTGTGACATATGCCGTTCGAGCGGGGGCGCGGATAAATAAAACTACTGACTATGCTTCGTCGTCCGCACCTAACTTGACAAAGAACTATCAGGGTCGGTCTCTGACGCATGAGACCCCCGGGACGGGGAAGGAACAAGGAACTAAGACTATTTTTAATGTAGTTCTACCATGAACTCTAAGAAGACAGAACTCATTGCTGCTAGCAAGCGGAACTCTCCAGGACGCAAATTACGAATTGTAAACGTCAATGTCGAACAAATATAGAAATTTGAATTAACATTTTTTTAATCATATCACCCCAAGCAAGGCAAAAAAGCCACGAAGAAAGAAGAACTTACTGAATTTGAAAACATTATTAATAACAGTGATCAAGAAAAGAAACTAAGAATTAAGAGGACAAAAAATAAAAGACATTGCACTTTTGAGATCAAAGTTGAGATCAAAGTTGAATGGAAAGCAAGAAGTTGGAAGAAATTTTCACAATCGAGGAACGCCAGAGAAGAAATTGTTAGCATAGAACATGCAGTTAGATCTAAACATTTCAACTGTAAATTAATGGGACCGCACCGCCAATCAAGCACTGCCCCTACAACCATAAATTCTAGGTACCATAGATAAGAGGTCATAAGAACAATTACCATAAAAACATTTATAGGAAACGTAGAGGGAATCTAAGATATGATGGAGGAAAAGGAACTAAAGCCGAGACGCCGCGTGTGGACCAATGACATTGCTGATTTTCCTTAGAACTTAGAGATACATCTTTTAATTTTTAACCACTATACTAAAATGTATCTAAACTTACATAATAAATGAAACTTCGTGTGTGTATGTGTGTGCGTGTGTGTGTCTGCGCGTGTGTGTGTGTATGTCCGTTACCTATGACTCCGAAGCGGCTGAACCGATTTTCTTGAAAATTTACACAGTTGTACTATAAGCGTCTGCAAGTGTTCTTAGCTAGGTTTTGTGTCGAGGTACCCCCTATAAATATCGAAAATCAATAATCAAAAAAATCGTGTTATAGAAAGAGTGGTCCGATTTTAATCAAATTTGATAAACTCATAGACAAAGACATAAGAAACGATATTCAGAAGTTTCAAGGTTGCAGTTCTTCAATAGTGCAGAAAATTGATAATATATATACACACACACATACACACACACACACACACACACATATATATATATATAAATATATATATATATATATATATATAAGGCAAGATGTGTGTGTGTGTCTGTTTATCTGCCTGTATGTCTGTATTTTTTTCAGCCCTTTTATTTTAGTTTTTGCTTCTGGTTTGGCTCTAAGTAGGTATAATTGTAGTTCTTAGTCTCAGCCATGATACCATTTACTCAGAGGACTTATTTAGCCTTCAGAATTCAGTTTACGACGAAAAAAACTTATTTGATATCGATACCAGGAAATCATAATTTGACTTACATCCATTCATTTTTCTTTCAGTCTACGGTTTCGTTTTAACTGGAAACAACTATTGCTTTTTAGTCTTTCGTGCCAACGTCTAAAGAGTCTGAGCTCCAGGACCATGGATTAGTTTTAAAGCTTTGATTACACCCGAGCAACGCCGGGCTATACTGCTAGTCATATATAATCAATAGACCGAGATATTTGATTTGTTCAATCGTTTTTAATTGCATATCCTGACTTTTTATGATTGACTTAGTGAATACGCCATGACTGTTTTCATTCCAATTCCAATTCCACGTTGGAAGGGAGGGTAGAAATACTTATTTATTGAAACAATTTTTAGATAATGATGATTTTCTATTCACTCCCATTCTTATCTCCACTATGTATACCTATGTCATCATATACACTACTGGCCATAATTATTAGGCCACACCAATTAATTCGAAAGAAATTATGTGTAGGTAATTATTAAATATTTATAAATTCATTTGATGCACATGTTATTGTCCAGTATTAACAAATGAACCATTCTATTTTCATTTACAATTCTTCACTTGCTAATAAATACTAAAGAATAGCATGAAATACATCATTTTTTTAAAATACTGGGGTGACCTTATCAATATCGCCGGTAGTATATATATATATATATATATATATATATATATATATATAACTATATATAAATCCAAACAACCCACACTTTATACAATAACGTTTAAATCTGGTCATAACACATTACATTGCATTTAAATATATGTTTCTGTTAACATTTTGAGCTCTCACGCAGTGTGACGTCATAGAACCGCATTACAAATTTACGAACAGCGTTTGCTATTTTTTGGTAACTGTTATCGTTGCCTAGCAAAGTTTTATGTCAACACAAGATAAAATCATCACTGACGGTTTATGTTAACGTCCTTGTAAGCATTCTGATGATGGCTCATGTGAGCCGAAAGCTTAGAACCAACTTAATAAAAAATTATTCAAATGTTGGAGAATTTTGTTTGTATTTTCACCTGAAATTAAGGCCAAAATACGATGTTTAGAACGGCTCATGATCGAACATAATAGACATTCATTGTCTTTTATATTTAACAGTATATGTTTTCCATATCGTAGCAAAGGTTTAGAGGGTTTAGTGGTTGTGAGGGGTAGAATGATAATCCTTTATTTAATAAAGAGTTTTCTCCTTGGGCGAGAGTTGGATTTTAAAATTAAATACACACAAGCTAGGGTTAAATAGGGACTTAAGTGCTATGAATCTTTATAAATATTTCAATAGCTAAACTTTTTTAGATACATTCAAAAATCTTTTTATCTAAAACAAATTTATAAGTATTATTAAAGAGAGTTTTACGTTTACAAATATATTTTTTTTAAAAATCTGTCGTTTTCAACGTCACTTGATGTAAAAACAAAAACTCTCTCCACAAACGCGCCACGTGATGTAAACAAACGCGTCACGTGATGTAAACAGACTCTTCACAGACGCTCTCGCGAAATCTCGCGAAATACGTTTCTAATTCAAATTTTAAAATCATTTGTTTCTGATGAAGGACCGAGGGCAGTCTGAAATATAAAATATAATAATAGAAATAAACAAATACTGTCAAAAAACACATTTTTAAAATCAAAACGTTTTAATATTCTTTCTTAACAGTGTATTTTTAATATATATATATATATATATATATATATATATATATATATGTTCTGCTACTGCTGCACAGGGAGTTACAATGAAAAAATAAGAAAAAATATTTTATTTATGGATGTGAGAAGACAGACAAATTTATGTGTGTGTTCAATTTAACTAATCAAAATAGAGATTCTCTTTAAATTCGAAAAAAAGATTATATTTCTAGGGAATACATGATTTGTTTTTTCAATCTTAACGGCAAAAATGTCACTTGTTCATAACCCCTGTCTAGACTGCATTTCCGTTGATGTATCCATCATTGTTACATTTTTTTCCTTTAGTTTTCTCGGTATCTCATCATTTTCTAAAACAAAAAAGAAAAAAAAGAAAGAACGAAATTATCTTATATATTTGTTATCTAACTTAAATGCACCTTTGAGTGTAATTATACTATTTTTGTTTCGATTCAGAATGCATTTTATATATATATATATATATATATATATATATATATATATATATATATATATATATACAAGTATGGGTGGAATAATATTCCTTGTCCAAAGAAACACTATTTTTAAAAAAGTGCTCAATACAAAGTAGAGCTAATATTTATTCAGAAATTATAACATGGATATGTTACAATATCACTACAAAAGTAGCTATTTTGTTTCGACACTTCTTGTGTCTTGACAAGTGATGTGGTTATTTTAAATTGAATGGTTTTAAAAGATTAAAAACAAGCAAGACCCCTTTAATCAGGGAGGCATTATTGTATGTACAATGTGGACCATACATATATATATATGTGTGTGTGTGTGTGTGTGTGTGTGTCTGTGTGTGTGTGTGTGTGTGTATTTATGTATGTACGTATGTATGTGTAGAGATAGATAGATAGATAGACAGATAATAGATTTTCATACTTCAGAAAATAAAAATAAAAAAGCAAAGCATTTTTTCGCTAAATATTTCATGCAGGAAATCAACTGTCTGTCATTCGTGTGGCATTAATGTAACTTTCTCCTCTAAAATTAAATGTTCACATTGTTAAATATTCTTCGAAAATTTCTGAACTAAGAGTGTAATAGTTTTTATATTTCTAATTTCAGTTAAACAAAATAAATACTTTTTATTTTTATGTTATATTCATCTAGTCAACAAAAAATGTAAATATTTTCCCCCGTAATTTTGAAACAAAAACAAACGCAATGTCACACAAAACATCAAATCACATTTACGTAAAACAAAAGAAACAGATTTTTTTAATGGAATTTTTTAACAATTTTGAAACAACAAGTTTTTATATGATTATTTTTTTTATATAACCGAGTTTTAAAATAATCTGAGTTGCACGGGCAACGATGCTAATATATATATAAAGAACGGTTTTTAAAAAATTGTAAGACAAAATACATAAAGTTTACTTGTGACTCCATTCATCAGCTAGGATTTTTGTTGGAACGAATGTAACGAGTAAACTTTTTCCATTTTGACTTGCAATTTCCTCAGTACATATAAAAAGATTTTATAAGAATGCTCAAATCTCCTGATCACGAAAAAGAAATGAGATTTTCTCAGAACAAAGTTGGTTGTTGTTGCTCGTAATAAAAGATGTCAAGAGTAAACAATTACTTACTTAATAACAAGGCCCGAGAGCAACTCAAGATACAGATTACAGATTAAGAGAAACACGAGGATAAGTGGTGAAGATAATCGTTGTGGCTATACTTGAACAGGTGAATATTGTCGTTATTGTGTAAGCACTCACATGGGAGTCGTTAAAAAAAATACCGGTTCGTGTAAAGAAGATTCTGCAGGGGAGGTTGTGTCTCACAGAAACTCTCATTGAGAAACCCGAAAATCTTATTACATATCATGCAATATTAATTAGGGGGAAGTGTTCTAACAGAAGACAAAGAATTATTGGCAAAGATGAATGAGTATTCCGAAAGGTGAGTAGAGTAATGAGACACGGAAAAATTTTGTTGGAAACAAAGAAAAAAGAACGGGACTGTGACGTAATATCAGTCCTCCTATATGACAGTGAATGCTGGACAATCTCCTCACAGAGGAAGAAGAGACTTAAAGCAACAGAGACAAAGAAAACAGTACTGAACTGTGACGTAATATCAGTCCTTTTATATGGCAGTGAATGCTGGACAATCTCCTCACAGATGAAGAAGAGACTTGAAGCAACAGAAACAAAGAAAAGAGTACTGAACTGTTACGTAATATCAGTCCTTCTATATGGCAATGAATGCTGGGCAATCTCCTCACAGATGAAGAGGAGACTTGAAACAACAGAAACAAAGAAAAGAGTACTGAACTGTTACGTAATATCAGTCCTTCTATATGGCAGTGAATGCTGGACAATCTCCTCACAGATGAAGAAGAGACTTGAAGCAACAGAAACAAAGAAAAGTGTACTGAACTGTTACGTAATATCAGTCCTTCTATATGGCAGTGAATGCTGGGCAATCTCCTCACAGATGAAGAAGAGACTTGAAGCAACAGAAACAAAGAAAAGAGTAATGAACTGTTACGTAATATCAGTCCTTCTATATGGCAGTGAATGCTGGGCAATCTCCTCACAGATGAAGAAGAGACTTGAAGCAACAGAAACAAAGAAAAGAGTACTGAACTGTTACGTAATATCAGTCCTTCTATATGGCAGTGAATGCTGGACAATCTCCTCACAGATGAAGAAGAGACTTAAAGCAACAGAAACAAAGAAAAGTGTACTGAACTGTTACGTAATATCAGTCCTCCTATATGGCAGTAAATTTTGGGCAATCTTCTAACAGATGAAGAAGAGACTCGAAGAAACAGAAATCTGGTTTTACAAAAAGATGCTTAGGATACTATGAGCCAAACCTGAGAGCAACCGACGAGAGGATGGAAAGGAAAAAGAAATATACTTAATATTGGAAAGATACAGGGAAAGTTTTTGAAACATGTATTGAGAAAGGAGGACTTCGATAATCTTGTACTCACAGGACAGAAAGAGAGAAAGTCAGTCAGGGGGAGAGCAACGCGAGAAATGCTTGATGGGCTTGAGCAAGTGGATAGCGGAGCAGAGTTTAGAAAAACGTGCCAAGAGAAAACGTGTTAAGAGCTACAGAAGATAGAAGGATGTGGAGGGTCATGATCACCTACGTCTTGAAAGGACACGCTACATAAAAGAAGATATATCCCAGACTGACTTAAAAAGAATAATGACTCTTCACAAAGTTATAGCGTCAAAAACAGAAACCATACAAATTTGGTCGACTAATGTTGGCCATGTTTGATGACACTTCTCAAAGTCAAAAATACTTGTTTAGGAAAAACTCCCTTGTCCTTTGATTTTTACGGAAGTAAAAATTGTCTTATTTTTATATTGGTGTTTGATTTTTATGTTCTTTTCCTTTCTAACCTCTTAATATGTTTATCATTTTAAAATCATGCTGGTAAAAAATTGCTTACGCACACAGCCATGTCTATATATATATATATATATATATATATAAGAAAAACTACTAAAAAGTTGTAAGTTTAAAAATGTATTTTTTTGACAGTATTTATTTATTTATATTATTATATATCTATATATATTTGATATATCAAAGCGGCCTCGGCCTTTCATCAGAAAAAAATTGTTTCTGATGAAAGGCCGAGGCCGCTCTGAAATATCATATATATATATATATATAATTTTAGAAATAAATAAATACTGTCACAAAATATACATTTTTAAACTAACAACTTTTTAGTAGTTTTTCCTATACATATTTAGACAGTATTCGTGGATCATCATTATGCTATATATATATATATATATATAAACAAATATATATATATAAACAAATATATATATATATATATATATAAACAAATATATATATTTAAATATACATATATATATATATATATATTTACATATGTGCACACATATATATATATATATATTTACATAAACATATACTGTTAAATATAAGAGGCAATGAATGTCTATTATGTTTAATCATGAGCTGTTCTAAACGTCGTATTTTGGCTTTAATTTCAGTTGAAAATGAAGACAAAAATTCTCCAACATTTGGATATTTTTTTATTAATTTGCTTCTAAGCTTTCGGCTCACATGAGCCATCTTCAGAGAGGTTATTTAGACGGTAATACAATAACATCCACCATCACCGACGATTTTATTATGTGTTGACATAAAACTCCGCTTAGCAACGGCAATAGTTACCAAAAATAATAAACGCAGTTCTTAAGTTTGTGATTCGGTTCTATGACGTCACACCGCGTGATAGCGCGAAATGACAACAGAACCATGTAGTCAAATGCAATGTAATGTGTTATGTCCGGATTTAAAGGTGATTTTATTATGTGTTGGTTGTTTAGATTTGATGTACATGGCCTCCAATATCTGCAGGTTCCTCTCACTGTTTGTATGAGTAAGGATCACCGTATTGTTGACCAACGTCTGTCTGATATTACCTACATGTTTATGTTTTTCAGAGAAATGTTGTTTAATATGATCAGAAAGATGACATGTTAGTCTACGGGAGAGCGTGGTTGTAGTAAAACCAATATATGTACTGGGTTTTTTATTAGTATCAGAGATGCAATCTCTGAATGGGCATGTAAATTGGTGCACTACATTGGTTTTTTGTAGAGAATATAATTTAGTGCTTGTAGGGTTATTAGAGACTATGAGGTCAATTGTTTTGAATTTTTTATAATATATCATGAGTTTAATTTGATTATTACTTTCCACTGGTTTAACATTTCTACGTATTATGTTTTTGAGACTTTTTTCATCTTGTTTGTAATTATTGATTGCAATAGTATAAGTTAATAGTGTTATGTTTATTTTTATGTAAACCATTATTATTAATATTATCAATATTGTTAGAGCTATTGTTAACATTGTTGAGATACATTTTAATTTGTTGATCAATAACG